>JAOVYX010016953.1:0-23332 GCA_035668315.1 Drosera spatulata | reverse complement strand
ACATTAATAGCGACGGACACATTCCATCGCTAATCTGTCGCTAAACAATTTTAGCGACGAATTTTTGCTTTTTGCGATGGAAATTTTCCGTCGCAAAAGAACCCTTTTTTATAGTGATTAGACATAAATATAGGAATAAAGGAGTTGTAGTTGATACAGTCAAACAACATGCAGGCACGCTCATAACTTTTAAAAGTCACTCATGAAACGATGATGAACACCATTTCTCTACAATCTGTCTCTTAGATATGATCATTTACTCTAATGAAACATGCTAATTAAAGTTGAAATTATTTCAATATCACAATCCTTAAAATCCGAAACCATTCAAATGAATAATTAAAATAGTTCATTAATAAGATATATCGTTGTCGAACGCACATGTCATCAATGACTCATAATTTTACAAACACGATGTTAATAGGTGATTGATAGTATTCATAGACATATTTGATAATAAATGGCATCGATTATCACGTTTTTATGAATATTTTTAGCTATCTTGATTAAAACCATTTTATCCCCTTTTTTCCGTGTATTGAATGTATATATATGTACAATAGAATTTCATTTTATTTTATTTTTTTGTCTTTCACTACAACATATCAAGGTCTGTCTCAACAATTATACTTTGTTTCTCAAAGTTCTCAATTACTTCCAGAAGAAAAACTAATGTCATCTTTAGTGATGATTGATAATTTAACATCAACGATATAGATCACGTAGTGACTTTTGGTGATGGGCATGCATATATATATGCGTGCGTAGCCGTACACAATAAGCGGGGCGAAAGTGATATTCTTGAACGAGAGGGCGCAGACAATGATTTATAACTAACAAAGGTGCTAATGCTTGCTTCACCTGTGACAGGATCCTCCAACACTCTTTTCGTTTCCGCTGTCTCGACTGCAAGGTACAACCTATACCTCCATTTATAGTCGTCATCTTGTAGATTAGTGGTCAAGTGGAATTACCTTAATATAAATCGTTTCTCTTCTAATTGTAATGTCAAAAATAAAATCTGAATATATAATCTTTTTTTATATATTTAATATTTAGTGGGATTATATGGATATGTTTTTTTTTTTTCTTGATGTATGTTGGTTTTGCTAGGTTAATGAATGAAAAAGAGATTGAAACGAAAACTTTATGTTTCCTTCTGCTAACAAAACCCTTTTTTTTTTTTTTTACAAATTGATTTTATACACAAACATATTCAGCATTCAAGGTCAAAACTCAAAAGACCTTTACAACTCCTTGAAGAAAAAACAGAAAAAGAAAAACTAATCCACTAAAAAGTACACCTCAAACAAGCAATAAAGACCACAACTTCAGTTGCAGGCTATATGTTTCATAAATCAGAAACTCCAAACAACACTAGCAAAACACAGTATCAGTAACCCACAACATCCAGTCTTTGCAGGGCCAAATACATATTTATTCGTACTCCCAGCACAAGAGGATAACGTGCTAACCATAGATATCCCAAGACTCGGGCAATCGACAAACGGACTTCATTAAACAAGCCAAATCACTGCAATGATCCTATTAGGTTTGATGATCAAACATATTCGTTAGTTTATTTTTCTGCGTTGCTTTGAAGTGCTTGTTTTGAGTGCCCGGGGTAGCATGTTATTTATGGTTAGTTCAACGAAGGAGTCTAAGACATCTACGGAAGAATCAAAATAATTTATTTATTCCTTAGTTTGTCTTTCTGCGGTGCTTTGAAGTGCTTGTTTTGAGTGCCCGGGTTAGCACGTTATTTAGGTTTGATGATAAAACATATTCGTTATCCCAAGATAGCACCGCAGAATCAAAATAATTTATTTTTCTCAAAACTCATGCAAAAACCTGGGGAATCAAATTATTCAATCGTGGGCAATCATACTTGTTGATGATCACGAAAACTCCACAAAGGATAGAAGTGCCAGACACGAGAAGCCATCTACTGAAGATGAATCTGGTTTAAAAGATCTTCCGGGTTTGCTGGTTATTGTTGACCAAAGGGAATTAAGGTACTGAAGATGGATCTGCAATCATGCTATATAGTTTTGCGACTATAGAATAATCATCGAAGTGAAATTACCAGATGAGAAAAGCATCAAGAAATTACAAGTGAATTGGATTTTGGTAACCAAGGAGGGGCAGAACTGCAAGAATCAAACATACAAGAACTTTTAAGGAGAACAGAAATCTAGGACAGAAAAGATCGGTATATAGGCACCAGGAGGATCCTTATCACAATGTACCACAGCCAACAAGCGCTATGAGAAGCATTACTGCTGTAACAACGATTAAGGATGCTCTCCTGCAATGTGAGAAGAAACACATGTGAACATGACTATAGACTCTGGAATATCCATGGCAAGGAAATACACACCAAAATTCTTACGAGAACATACACGATATTTAACACTTCGTATAATAGCAGTTTTCACCGTCAATGTTTGGGCAGCAGAATTGAGATCCACCCTGAGTTCATCAATGTCCTTATGGATATCTAAGGGCAGGGTGACCTGCGACAAATTTATAGATTTTGCATCTGCATCCCGTAGCCTGACTGGTTCACCACATAGCTATCTGTACGCAACGCTTCGCTATAAAATTCACTGTCTTATGGACAAAAGAATGCTGCTCGTCCTATCCAGAGAAATTATAGGCATGATGTTAGTCAACCTTCTGGAGTGAGATGAAACTAAAGTGGATACGCAATACGAGGGTTGAAAGTCTCAATATATTTTGCTGTGAGACTAGAAGGAGGGGGTGAATAGTCTCTTTTTTTTTTTTTTTTTTCAAAAGTTTCAATCTAATCAAAATTACATTGACAGTAAAGTTATTCAGAGGTCACTACAATAATGCGGAACCTACCGAGGAATAAACTTCACGATTAGCCGGCATACATGCTTTTTAGAGGAGGGGCATGTTTTGTCGTCTAATTGATTTGTCCCGGCAGTTTTGTATCATTTTTGTATCATCCTCTTCGGGTAATGAATTCACCATACCCAAAAAAACAATAATGCGGAACCTTACTGTAGTAATGTTTGTTTCTTTTAGTTTTGTTCTAAGTTAAAGTTGATTAGCAGTAGAGTTATATTTACTGAAAGTATTACTGTAAAAACACAAAGGTTTTTATATTGTTTAGACAATATAGATAAAATACGACTATATCTCTTACTCCAATCTTCCCTTGATAGTCAGTGTGATATATCAAGAGGATAACACTAAGTGTGATTATTTTTTGCTCATAATCAACCTGTAACTTTACAACATGTAAACAACAAGATAAACCAAAACCCAAGAACTTTTCTTCTTCTCTACAGGACTTGAAACAACTTCTTGATCTTGTTTGTTGAGCATTAGTGCTATTCAAATTCTGCTTTCAATAGGTGGCTCAGATCTTCAGCTATCAACTTCTTCCTAGTTCACTTGAAACCTTATTGCACTTGTCGTTCAGAGCAAAGGAGATTTAGCAATTCAAGGGTTGTGAAATCTTGGACATTGCCCTGTATTTATAGGCAATTCCAAATTTTTAGCCGTTGTTGAACTCGTCATTTCTTGAAACGTCACTTTCATGCCATCCTATAATCATATTTATAAACCTATGACCTCTGTTTTGATGCAAAGAAGTACGCTGACATAGTACAAAATGCAACATGTGAACTTTGATTTCTTTTGAACCAATCTGTAGAACTCAACCCTATTGTCCTTTAGCCTTTCTGCAGTAACCCTTTTTCTCACAGAAGCAGTTCAGGATTAATCATTCCTTGCTGCAAAAACCCAAATGCCCAAGCCTCACTATCCCTTTACTCATGACCTCAGTGCTGCAGCCTTACAACGTTCCTCTCTGAGCCAGCCCTGCTGCATTCTAATATGAACCAGTCTTACTACACATCCATTGTAGACTCACTTTTCAAGCAGACGAATCCCAGCCTTGGTACATACTGAGACATTCTAAGACTAGAGTTTGCATATCACTCAATTTCTGTATATCATGCGTTTGACTCAACAAGCTCCCCTTAAATTGATGATAACAAACTCTATCTAAACAACAAGAAGATAAACTCATAATCTTTTATATTCATTTAAGAATACATCTCCTAAAAAAAAGAAAAAATACATAACTTTGAGACATTCATTTTAGCTCAGTACTCTACTGCTTCTATCTCTCTGAAGTAGTAGGGTCATCATCAGTTCTCCCCCTTAGCATTTGTTGTTGGACTCTCCACTTGTTTGTTTTCATCAATGAAAGGATTGTGTGTAGGAGACTCTCCTCCTTAGATGGTGCAATAGTGAGTGAACCTTTTTGTAGTGGTGATAGTGTGTAGAGTACCATTGCTGCACCTCTGTTATCTTCCTGCATGCCTTCCCGCATCCCCCCGTAAGCCTTCCAAAAAAAAAAAAAAAACTCTAATGTGTGTATAAACATACATCATTTTCTTAGTTTTAGTTACGTGCTTTTGTCTATTTTAGTCTCAGTTTGAGTCATTTTATTTCATTTTATCTTGTTTTTCTTACAAGAGTGAAGAATTTAGAGTGTTTCTGGTCGTAAGATGCTTGGAAGGAGAGTTGAAGCTGATTTTCTGTAGTTCTGGTTGATCGAGAATGAGTTAAGATGTGTCTACTATTTGTTGGAGCTTTAAAATTGAAGATTGCAGGTTTATGACAAGGCACGGGCCATACTTGTTGATCATAGACCGTGCAACATGAGTTTATGATCTTTCCTGAGCATGGGCAGATGAGAGCTGAGTACATGCCATGTGCCATGGGCACGGGCCGTGCTACCCGTGCACGGGCCTTGTGCCTTATAAAAGCTGCACAATTTTATCTTGTTATTTTGTTGGGATTTCGGTTGTTTTGCATTTTCTATTTATACTCACTCCCAAAGATCAAAAAAGGGACGTCTTTTATTAGGGTTCTTCATCAGAGACAAGGCCGAGACTGCGACGAATTGGTCTTCTCTTGAAGCCTTTGACGAGAGGTTAATCTCAGACGGTTCATGACTACGCTTTGTTGGATCATCATCATAGCGGAGTTATAATTGGCTGTTTGTAAACCAATTATCATTGATTATTGGTTTCATACTCTATCTCTTTCATAGATTTTTATGAGACGTGATTTTTATATTGATTAATTTCATGTTCAATACTTATGGTATCATATTCTTGTATTGGTCTGTTCTAAATTGTCTATTCTATGTATTATGAATGATCACCTTAGTACATTGGAAAAGCATATATGCAGTGAAGCCATTCTCTTTTGGTTGATGTTTATAACAAGTTTATAGGTTAATGGCATTCTCTTTTGGTTAACTTATAATCGTATGAATATGAGCATGATATGACGCTAATGTGTGTTAGGTCAATATTATGAGGTGTTAAAGAAATATTCATAATGCGACATATTTAGTTTATGTTACATTCTCTTTTTGACATTAAGTAAAAATGTTTTAGTTTGGTTATGGCATGCTTTATGGTAACCAATAGTTTTATCGGCAACTCTCTTTTTGTCGAGGTTTATTAAAAGCATCTATCATAAATGAACATGAGATGAAAATACTAATCAATGATTAAATCCATGAAGAGTGAAAACTACGATTGTCATACATTTTGGTCCTCTTGATCTTTATTAGTGGAATGACTAATCCTAAATGTGTGTTAGATCTTGGTGCATCTGTGAACATCATGCCAACTTCTTTATTTGCTACTCTTGAATTTGGTCCTCTTTTTATCAACAAATGTAAAATTACAATTTGCGAATGGACATGTAATTGTTCCTGACGGTTTAGTTAAGGATGTGTTGGTCAAAGTACATAAATTTACCTTTAGAGTTGATTTTTATGTTTTGAAAATGGAAGAAAATTCTATTGATTCATCTAATTCATCAGCTATCCTTTTGGGTAGACCTCTTATACGCACAAGTGGATCCATTATTGATGTTGATAAATGTATCCTTAGTATGAAAAATGAAAATGAAGAATTTTCTTTAATGTTGTCGATGATGAAAAGGTTGAGAATAGAAACTTGTTATAAGGTGACAACTCTTGAAGAAGAGGTTTTTGATGATCTTGGCGACATGAAATCAGTTTTGGATTTCCTTGAGTTCCATTTAGATGATATTCATGTTATCCATCATAATGTTTCAATGAATTGTATGGAAGATAACCTAGTTAAAGAGGCAATTGAAGTTATGGTGAACAAAGAAGGAAGTTCTATGATTGATTCTAATATGGAGAGACTTAAAGAAAACTTGGTTGTGATTGATAAAGAGAATGTTGATTGTGAAAAATTGCATGCTTTTGTTAACAAAGTAATTCAAAAAGGTGTGCTTTCAACTTCTGAGGTCTTTCTGAAAAGAAACCATTGAATAAACAAGAAGAAGAGAACTGGTAGTATTTGTTATCAAGCTATCATTGTGTTTAAGCGTTTTTTTTTCCCGTGTTTCGAGGTATAATTTAAGGAGACAACGGATGAAAAATATTTGGATTAAGAAGGAAATTGTTGAGAATGTAAGAGTCTGAAAGTGTCAAAAGGGAGTTCTTCAAATTTGGATTTCCCATTTAATTCTTTCTCAAACTTTGATAACATTCATTGCTTTGACTAGTATGGTCAAGCTGACGACGTTAAACATAGTGCTTAATGGGAGGCATCCCATATCTTTTTAATTGCAATTGTTATGTTAAAAATAAGGAGTAATAACAAAGAGAAAAACTAGAATGTTTGCATTGTTTGAGATCTCATTGGATGAAAAAACAAATGAAAGATTGCAAATATTCAATTTTAGGTTTGAAGCAGATAACATTTAGTACCTAGAAAACGCAACACGCATGAGCCGTGTTTTATACCAAACAAGAATCCTTGTAGGACGGCCCAGGTAAGTCGTGTGCAGCCAAAAATCTGCTTTTCTAAATACGTGATCTCTTTTTTTGTTTCACTTTTATTTGATCCCTCCACTACCCGCAACGACGAAAAGCACCCAAAAATACCTGTTTGTCATCAAAATCAACTTCAATCCATTTAGAACGAAGATCCCAATCCATTAAACACTTGTCTATACACGATTTCGTCAATCCCAACTTAGATCTATCGAAATCATCTAGAGGTACAATTGAAATATTTGCGATTTTGTTGATGCCATCACATCTAAACTACTCAATGAAAGTTGTTAATGAAGCTATGTATGCTTTGTGAGGCATGGTGATGGGTGAATCTTACTATTCGATGAATTTTTAAGAAATTAGGATTTGGAGATTGTGACAAAACAAGGAAGATTTGATGTTTGAGTTTTTGTATTTTATCATGGATTGATGTTATAAGAACATATGATAAGTGGATTCTATGAATATGCTATTTATGATCTTGATTGAATTGATGAGTAAATGCAATTTCCAAAATTCATTGATATAATTGGTTTCTCTGAAAGTTTTGTTTACATTGTTACCTATTTGATTGAAGGTTGATATGGCAAAAGAAGTGAAGTCCAAAACCTTAAGGGACATTCCCCATTCATATGAGGCGATTATTAAACCAACAGCTCGTTGGACTGCACAATTAAACGAAGTTCGATTATCAAAGAAAGAGCATGAGAATGATACCAAAGATTAGTTAGAATGGGGGTCGAAGGAACGCAATATTTGGACAAAGACATTCTTGTTCGACTTGACCTTTTCGACGATGTTGAAGGGATGCTGAAAAATGACAAATGAGAAAATTTCGTAAGCGGAAAGTGGAGGGCCTATGAACGAGTAACTTTGGAATTTCTGAGCACCTTGGAAATTAATATTGAAGCAGATGAATATCCTGAATTTGGTTTTATTGCTTTTCAACTTTTTAATACACCTCATGCGATAATTCTTGATGATTTGAACGAACTATATGGGTTTAGGATAAAAGAAGATAGAAAATCACCAGAAAACATGGAATAAAATCTTCCAAAATTTTGAAAGTCTTTTTGATAGGAGTACTTTTAATAAACAATCTACAGAGGCTTCTATGATCCATAATCCAATATTCTATTATCTTCAACAAGTTATGAGCCATATAATTTTTGGACGATCTGAACATGAAATACATCTGAAAACTATTATTTCATAATTATCATGAAATTGTGCAGTTTTTGATTTCATGGAGATTATTTTTTGTTATTATTACATAATAATCCTGGAATACGTTTAGTGTTGTCTGTAGTGTTTTATTGTGCAGTTTTCTTGGAGAAAGAGTTTTGGCTCTTTCCAAAATTGGATTTGAAGATTTATGGAGAAAAGCAAAAGGTGGAATCGAAAGACGCGGATTCTGTTGGTTTAAATATTGGAGAGCTATCCAAGCAGTTAAAGAAAGAAAAACTTGTGAAGATAAGGATAGAACAGGAGAGTGAAAATTCAGTTAACCAGAAACAAGCAGCTACAAGAATGTGTCAAATACTCTTCAAAGGCAGTATCTACCGTCCTCCTCCCAAAATTGACATGCAGCTTGTGAGCATTGTTCCCTGATTCTTAATTTATTATTTTTTACATTAAGAAAAATGTATGATTTAGGTTTGGGGAGGAGTTTGAGTAAATATGAGTAAGGTTTTTTTAGTCAATTTTGTTATTTATTTGTCTTGTGCGTTTTGTTTTTGTCTTATATTGTAAAAAAAATATTATTTTTTGTGTGTAGAAGTGTCAAAAATTTACTTTAGTAGAATAACTTACACAAGACTTTCTAGGAATTATGCAAAATATGTTAACTTGATACAAAAAAAAATATACAGGTGTCATACTAGAATAAAAGATGCCCTAGGTTGAAACCCTTCTCGCTAAATAACGATTTAATGTCCAAAGTATCGTTAGATTTGCACCTCAAGGAAAGGCACGTTTATGGGGGTAATTAAACACAGCATTTGAGGGCATCTAATATTTAGAGTAATAGAACCTTCTTTTTTAAGGGCTAATATATAACCTCGAATTTTATATGCATAATCATTCATCTCTTTCAGATTCAGAGATTGATCGTATTGTAAAGTGAGTATTAGAAAAATGATTGTTAAAACGATAATTGAAAGCAATTCACGTCAGGTTTTGCCTTTGATCTTTTATGGACCAAAGTTGGTTTATGTTATCTGTGGGCCTCGGGATGTTTTGTGAGGCTCTCAAATATTAGGCTCCTTAACACATCACTAGCTTGCAAAGAAAATTTGGGTCGCTCCAACCTCTTAATCCCATGGCCAATAACTCCAACCTCTCATTAGCAATTTGTATCTTGTTTAACAAACAAACAAACAAATAAATAAATAAATATCTCCTCCATCTCACAAAAAACATAACGGATTGATTTTTCACACGTGTCGATACAAAGTTTGATATGCATGCAACGACGATCAAACGTAGTTGTTTTAATAAATTTATCGTGAAACATCAATGATTGTGTGAGTGACGTACTTTAACCTAATACATGTCGCGAGACGATCAGACGTGATTTGACATGAAAATGAGACTTGTATTCATACGTACAGAATACTTTAAAATACGTATATATTTTACTTTTTGTCAGGCGAAAGGATTAAGAATCTAGAGATTCCATACGATAGAAAGAATGAAACATGAAAATCTGCACACGGAATAATGAGAGAGTTGATTTTTGTATAAAATGACATCTTTGTGTTTTGTGCATGTGAGAGAGAGGAAAGAGAAGAAAAAAATTGTAGTAGTGTGGTGATGTGAAATAAAATATATAATTTTAACCCCAAAAGTCATAAAAATTGGTAAGGTTTCATTTTATATAACGGAATCAATTAGAAAAATTGTTTCACCATTTTTGGGACGAAGGGAGCATGTACTAAGCAAAAGTGTAGGAGGTTGTACTTTGATTGGATATGTTTAGATTTAGTTTTTTTTTATCAAATGAATAAGTTATCTAAAAAAATTTTAATCGATAAAAATTCAAATGCTATTTTTAATCTATTCACTATTATTATGCGGAGTTAATTCAATATTATTGTACAACATTACTCCCTCTGCTACACAAAACTTGCAACACTTTGCTATTTGGATTTTCCAAAAAACTTGCAACATTTTTTTGGCAAGCATTAAGTTTCCATTCATCCCTAATATCTTTTACATCAGCTAATGGCCAACCATTGCTAACTATTCTAGCACTAACCTAAGTACAACAATTGCTAAGAATCAAAACAGTAATAAATATTCTTCTTGATATTCTATTCATTGCATGCGTCTAGGAGTATAATTGAGTTGAGTTTGCATTGTTCAATCCCTTCGGATGGTTACGATAACCCCGTGAAGCCTCCTCCGGACGATATACCAATGCACTCAGCGCTCCGTTATCTCTATATAAACGACAGAAGTGCCAAGAAATTGGTCAGTACCCAGCAAAAGAATTCAAAAATGGACGCTGGTTAAGTATTCTAGCCAGAGGTGTTTGTGTTCTTCTTGATATTCTTTTCCACAGTCATCCGAAGGGTTGTTTACCTGATATCTATTGTACGAAAGTTGGAGGGTTGTTTACCTGATATATATCGTACGAAAGTTGGAGCATAATATTCGTAAGAAACTCGATGATTTATGCGGCACGGTTTGGTTTTGGATTTCTTTAAGACACAAGTTTTGATAAACTATTTTTCAGCAGAAGTTAAGTTTTTGACCCATCTCATTTGATATATCGTTTCTTTTTCAGGATGATAGGCAATGTTTGTGATGGAATCTAAGCCAGAAGTTTCACTATACTTATCGGCTTGTGTATTCAATTTTGCATCTTTTTTCGTCCATGATTCTAATTGAAAGCGATAATTTGGGGCGCTTCATTAGGAGGAGATGATTTGATAAGCTTTTTTTTGCCGCATAAGAACGAATCTCAGGTGCATATATCATCCATTTTCTAGACAAGAATGTGTCAAATACTCTTCAAAGGCAGTATCTACCTTCTTCCTCCCAAAACTGACATGCAACTTTGTGAGTATTATCCCTAATTCTTAATTTATTATTTTTACATTGAAAGCAATGTGTGATTTACGTTTTGGGAAGGAGTTGTGTAAATATTAGTCAGTTTTTTTTAATCAATTTTGTTATTTATTTGTCTTGTGCGTTTTATTTTTTGACACTTAATACGGACTTAATACGCAAATACGGAAAAATACGGACTTAATACGAAAATTCTGTATTTATATGAAAATGACCTAAACCTAATTTTGACACTTATTTTCCTTTATATTTTACTTAGATTAAAATAATTTTCCATTAAAACACCACTAAATAACTACTAACTCTCCACTTAAATTATTTTAGTTAATTTTATTGTTTATATATACAAGTCAGTTCTTTCCTTCAAATCTTTTGCAAAAACACAATTAAACACCATTATCATATCAGATTATAGTTAGACAAGGGAAGAGAAGAAGGAGACATTTAAGGATAGGAGAAGAAGCTTGGTGGAAAGACGAATACGACGAGAATCCATTATCACCATTGAGAGAAGGTAATTCCGCTTGGTTAGAAATTTTATGAAAAATTATATACTCCCTGATAAATTTTGATATTAATATATGTATTACTTTCACATGTCTAGTTTCTAAAAAAGCTAATAAATCATGATTCGGAGTTGAGAATTTTTAGTTATAAATCGAAATGTATGGATATGTCAATCTGTAAAAATTGGTTACAGAGATAAATTTATGACTTCGTATGAAATTATATAGTAAGACTTATGAGACAAGCATTATATCACTGAAAAGGTTTGAAAATCTAATTTTCAGAACAGCTTACAAATAATTATTTGGAGTTGTATATAAAGAGTTATCAGCAAATTAATGAAGGTCAAACTGTCTGAACCGACAAAAAATATAAACTTGAACTAATTAACTGCTATTATTGGTCGGGTTTTTTGATGAAAACTTTAATTCAATAGTAAGATTATGAAGTCTAGTTTATGTAGAATTTTACGAAATGATTTTTGGAACTGTATAAGAGAAGTTATAGATTTAAATATATCAAAATGTCATGTTGGATAGAATCTAAAAATGAACCGTTTTGACCCCAAAACAACTTCAAATGTTCACAAACATCTCTAAAGATGATAAATACATAAAATCATCATCATTGACTATCAAAATAAGTATCAAAAACTTTTCTCAAACTTTGGCATCACCACATAACATTAATATGACGGTTTTTAAAAAAGTACGAATAAATATACTTAATTCCATAACGTGAACAATCATTCACAAAGATGTGTCTTAATATGCATATTCTATTATATTATAGAACTTGAAGACGCTGCTCGTCGTCATTTAAGAACGAGGTTGAATGTATGCATGTCAAGAACTGTGATAAAAGATAACGTTTAGATTTATTATGTGTGACGATGCATGTTATTATACCATGAGTATAATAATATGCATTGGAATCTTCGGACTTAGTCAATAAATGTAGCTGACGTAAAATACTGTGTGCTATGTGTTAAATACTGAGTGCTGTGAAGTGTTTTCGCATGGTGTATGTTATGTCTTGTTTGTTGGTATAATGAGGATAAATGTGTGAAAAGAGTGTAAATCCATAAATTGGTGAGATAACAATGTGGTATAAAACACAAAGAGTATTGTGTCTATCACATGTGTTATACAGTGACTTGGTGATGACATTCTTTCATCGACCTTTTGGTATAAGGGTATCCCACTGTAAGAGACCCAAGGCTTCGGTTTGGCTGATCCCCTTTCGCGGATGTCCCTTTTGCTAAAGCCGAATAACGCTTGATAAGTTGAAATTGAATAAGTCTCGCCAAAGACACAATTATAACATTGAGGGTATCTATTGTCTGTTGTCTCTGTGTGATTGACATGGTGGTAAGTATATCAAAATATTGAGTGAACTGTTGAGTGCAGTAGTGCGTGAGACTTGGACTGAGGATCTATCGTGTCACAGTGTCATTGTCTCAGTTTGTTTGATATGGAGGTCTTGATTGTCATTACCATAAAGGGTATAACGATAGTAAATGACGTCGATAATGTCTGGAGTGTCGATGAACGCATGGTTTCGTGAGTTGTTACGTGGTGTTAAGTGTGTTTATGTGGATAGGGTGAATCATTGGCATGCTTGTGATGATAATTGTGAATGTCAGATTGGCATGATAATTCCAGAGTACTGGAACAAAAGATCCAAGTGGTCATTTCTTTTTCTTTTATTATCTTCTTCTCTCGTGTAACTGTGGTAAGAGGTCGACACGTTATTGAACTCTTATAGCTCACGGTTACTATTTTTCTGTGTCTTTTCTCTTCTCTATGTTACAGGAGCAAGATTTGGAGAGAAGTGTGATCTAAATTTTGATGCTACATGCAAATTTCGCAGCGAAGGTGATATTCTGAGTGATGATTGAGTGCATCAAAAGTTTCTAAACTAATGATGTATTAGTGAACTTAGCTTAGTTCTTATGACTAAGCTAGGATGTATAATTTTTGCCTAGTTGGGGCACTGGATCCAGTGACAGTAATGTCATATGTATCATTAATAAGTAATGAAAAGTCGGGACGTTACATTAACACATCACTAGCCTGCAAAGAGAATTCTGGTCGCTCCAACCTCTTAATCTCATGGCCAACAACTCCAACCTCTCACTAGCAATTTGTGTCTTGTTTAACCAAAATAAATATATAAATACCCCTTCCATCTCACAAAAAATATAACGGATTGATTTTTCACGCGTGACATACAAAATTTAACATGCATTCAATGACGATCTAACATAGTTTTTTATAAGTTTATCGTGAAATATCAATGATTGGGTGAGTCACATATTTTAACCTAATACATATCGCGAGACGATCAGACGTGATTTGACATGAAAATGAGCTTAGATTCATATGTATAGAATAGTATAAATACATATATGTTATATTTTTTGCGGAACGGAAGGAGTAAGAATCTAGAGATTCCATACTATAGAAAGATGCTATATGTAATTATATTCTTGAAGGCAAATTTTCAATACGATCTAAGTATTTCAAACTCGACACATAAAATATAGTGTTTTACTTCTACACATCTATGCTACTCCTTAATGAAAAGAATGAAACATGAAAATCTACACACGGATTAATGAAAAGGTTGATTTTTGTATAAAATTACATCTTTGTCCTTTGTGTATATGAGAGAGAGGAAAGAGAAGGAAAAAAAAATTATATTGGTGTGGTGATGTGAAATAAAGTAAAAGAAACTAACCTGAGTTGGTCTAGTGGTGTTCGACTCAACCTTCTTCTTGAAGGTATTGGGTTCGAATCCCACTAGCCTCAAATTTCAGGTTGGCCATACCCGTTGACTTCGATCAAAGCTTTACCCGATGTTGGTGGGGGGGGCGCCTTGTCAGTGTCCGGGGGATTAGTTGATGTGCGCGCGAGCTGCCCCGGACACCCTCGTCATTAAAAAAAAAAAAAGTAAAAGGGCTCTTTTTTATAATTTCATCCCCAAAAGTTATAAAAAATGGTAAGATTTTATTTTTATTTTACGGATCAATTAGGAAAATTGTTTCACCTTTTTTGGAACGAAGCGAGCATATACTAAGCGAAAGTGTTTGAGGTCGTACCTTGATAGAATATTTTTAGATTTAGTTATTTTTGTTTTACCAAATGAATAAGTTATCTAAATAATTAATAATCGAAAAAAATTCAAATGGTATTTTTAATCTATTCAGTATTATTGTACGGAATTAATTCAATATTATTGTACGACATTATTTCCTCTGTCCCAAAAGACTTGCAACAATTTGTTATTTGGGTTTCCCAAAAAACTTGCAATATTTTTTTGGCAAGCATTAAGTTTCCATTCATATCTTTTACATCAGTTAATGGCCAACCATTGCTTACTATTCTAGCATTAACCTGTGTACAGCAACTGCTAAGAATCAAAACAGCAATAGCAGCTAGTTGTCTAGATGTAGAATCAAAGACTATTGTTTCTTTCATGCTATAATTCATATGCCATCATAGTGCATCTCTAATCCTCTTCGATCTATCGGTCTTTCCCTCAGATTTTTTTCCCAACCAAAGAATCCAGTTCTGTCACGAGAGGTTTCTACACTTCAACTTGAAATGCTTCAGGACTTGTAAGACGGACTCCTGCGAAAAAGGGCACATATAGAACAGATGTTCACAAGTCTCCTCCTGCCTACCACACAAACCACAACTATCTTCATCTATCAGTCCACGCTTCATCAACCAACTTCGAGTTCGAAGCCTATTTTTCACGATCAACCAAAGGATGAACGAGTGTCTAGGTCTGATCTTGTTGTCCCAGATCAATTTCCACCAGGTAACATTCTACAGTTTAGGCAACATGGCTGGATATGTATAATTCAAGGAGTATGCCTGGCTTCCAATACTTTAGTTGCTTCTGTCTGATCAATCAGCCTCAAATCATCTATCACAGCATCCCTTGCACGAAGCGGCGTACTCCAAATGTACGAGATTGAAATTTTTCTTGGAAGACTCCATATGTTACCGCCTTCGAAGTAGTATACATGAATCCACCTATTTGCTTGAAGAATAATACCGAATTCCAAAGTCGAAGGCTTTTCAAACTGAGACCACCCTTCTTCTTTGGCACACACACCTCACTCCATGCAACCAGGGCCTTATGACGATTAAGAGCAATTCCAGACCATAGGAATGCCCATGCATATACTTTCAATGTCATCCATGACAGTAAAAGGGATCACAAAGATCTGTAACTAATATACGTGGATAGATGTTAAGACAGTCTTTAAAAGGACCAGCCTCCCCACATAAGATAGAAGTCTTGTTGTCCAGCTTCATATCTTGCACAGAATCTTGTTGATTAATGGTTTATGTTGAATGACATTCAACCTCTGAGCTGCTAAGGAAACCCACAAGTACTTGATAGGAAACCTGCCTTGCTTCATCTGGAGTATCTTTAAGTTTTTCTCCATAACTAAAGAGCTGGTTCCTCCTAGAAAAACCTGACTTTTCTCCATACTTGCTCTCGACCCTGATTCATCGCCAATTACCTTTATGATATCTCTAACAAGCTAAATTGAAGCTGTATCAGCCTTGCAGAATAGCATTACATCATTAGCAAAGCACAATTTAACTAACTTAACTCTTTTACATCGAGGATGAAAAGAGAAGTTTGGATTTCTTGTCATATACTGAAGACTACGAGATAGGTACTCCATGATTAGGACAAATAAATATGGAGATAGGGGGTCACCTTGTCGAATCCCAGGTTTTCCTTGAATCTATTATATACTAAGCGAAAGTGGTTGAGGTTGAACCTTTGTCGGATATTTATGGATTTAAGTCTTTTCTTTATTGTCAAGATTTAGTTTTTTTTCTTTCTTTACCATCAAGTGAGTAAGTTATCCAAATAATTTTCAAGGTCAGATAGTTTTAGATTTAGTTATTTTTTTTTTATCAAATGAATAAGTTCTCTAAATCCTTTTTTAAGGTCAAATATTCTTAAGACCAATCATGGTAATTCATGCTAAAATTGGAGTAAATAACACCTATCAGATTCTTCGTTCCCACAATAAGAAGGTCCGGTGAAATATCAATCAAATATAGCACTATTTTCAAAGCAAAATAAGTATCTTACAAAGTTGAAATAAGCTTTAATATATCTTATGAAATATATATATTTCAATAAAAT
The DNA here is from genome assembly GCA_035668315.1 of Drosera spatulata. NCBI lineage: Eukaryota > Viridiplantae > Streptophyta > Magnoliopsida > Caryophyllales > Droseraceae > Drosera > Drosera spatulata. The sequence continues at coordinate 6,693 of JAOVYX010016953.1, read as the reverse complement.
AATTTAAACCCAACTAAATTCTAAGTTTGCACTCAGTGTCTATCACCTTCACAAACTCATAATACTATTTATATTTGGCCCGTGCACGGGTGCACAGACTAATAATATCTGTGTATGAGCCATTAACACATACTGAATAACTAACAGTAAAGAAACATTCCTTGATTCAGATGAGGAATTTTTCTGGGAAACCAAGCATGAACATAATTTTTTTTTCGAAATTGTCCAGTTGACTGTGTCATGTTTTCGTAATGTCGATTTTTACCATGCAATGAGGTGTAACATCCCTTCTTTCATACCTATAAACTAGGTCTTGACATAGAAGAATATTATCAACAATACTTCTTCCCTAGATAAAAGCACTCTGGGATGGGCTTATCAAAAGTTCATGATGTCCTCTATCCTATGACACAACATTTTCGCTATGATCTTGTACAAGACATCACAACAAGTTATAGGTATGAAGTCACTAACCTTGTAGGGTTTTCACATTTCGCAGGTAGACGAATGGCAATGATTTTGATCTCCCATAGCATGTGGCCTGAACTGAAGAAACCCATTACAGCCCTTATCACATCTTCACCAATTATACTCCAGCTTTTCTTGAAGAAGCCCGAGGAATAACCATCTGGTCCAGGTGCTCGATGTTCATCAATTTCTCCAAGGCTCTAACCACATCCTCTGCAAAAGAAACTTTTATCAAACTATGTTGTTGTTCAGTTGTAAGGATAGGCCCCTGTATAATCACCTCATTTTGAAAAGCCCCCGCAATATGATTCAGTTATCCCAAGCATCATAGAAGTAAAATCCACAATCTCCTTCTTGATGTCTTTCTCATCCTTAAGGAAAGTACCCCTTGCATTTGTGATGCCGTAAATCATAGATCTTTTGCGTCTCCCTTTCAGCACACTATGAAAGTATGTGGTTTTTCTATCCATGAGAAAAAGCCATTTCTCTGGAAAACATTTAAATCTAAAAAATATCAAAACAATCAGCATCTAGTATAATACATATACTATCTCATCTCAACACTATTACGGTAACTCCACCACCACTGAAAATATATTATTTGTTCATCAAATCCCATAAAAATTCAACATACATATAAAAAATCGTGCTGGGTCAATTGTTGCAAGATTTATGAGACTGAGGGTGTAAATTATAACTTTCAAGAGAAATTTAAGCAATTGAATATTAATATACTAAAATAACTTATAATTTTAAGAAAAACTATCAATTTGATTTTCTATCTACCCTATAGGTATTTATTATGGATTTATTGAAAACGATTTTTAACATAAAGATATTTTCTTGAGTGAAAATTATCTAAAAGTTTTTTTCCCTTAATTACTAAGAGGTGATACACATTTTCTTAACAATTGATTTTATAATTTGTTCATTTTTTTTTCTTTCGCGTCAATCAATTCGTTCCTTCTTTTATAAATGGAATCCTAGCCGTCGACTCCTTATGCTCAACTTATACAATATTTATTTAGATTTTTTTGAAACTTATACGATATTTTATTTTACTTTCAGAAAAAAGATTAACAACTTTCTTTGTTATACTATTTTATGTTTTTGATCCTGTGCACCCAACAATATTTAAACATAGGACAATCCCAAAACCAAGACAAGACAAAAAGGAAACGAAAAAGGAAAAAACGAGAAACGTTGCATTGGTTCTCGCTGTTCTAATCTCCATCGATAAACCTAAACCTAGCCGCCCATCACCATCGATAAAACCTAGCCTCCCATCACCATCATCTCTGCCTCCAACAACCTCATCAACCCCGAATCCCCTTCTCTAACCACCACAATTCCCTTGTATTGGCAATTGGAAAGACAAAAATCGATCCACGATTCTCGAAATCTGTGATCCTTTAATCACAAATCCAATCAATACGAGATGAAACCGAAACTTGGGACTCACAAACTTCAGTTTCAACATTGGAGCTGACGGCGTCGGAGGCTGCGGCGAGGTGATGGTGGCGCTTCTCATGGATCGATCCGGCGACCTCGACGGTGACGAATTGATGTCGGAGTTGTGAGCCCACGGGCTTGGTCGACGGTTTGTCGGTCGTTGACGGTGACGGGAGATTTCTCAGTGTTTGGAAACTGTTTGGTGTCGGTCGTCGGCGGCGGAGGACATGCCTTGGTGGAGAACAACGACAAGTCTTCTTAGGGGTCTAACCCGACGACGCTGCTGCGCTTCTTCGACACAAGCGGCAGCCTTGAAGCGGGTGGAACGTTCATTCATTTGTTTGTCTATGAACGGGTCAATATCTCTTGGAGAGTTTTGGAACAGCAATTCTCCTATCGAAAAGATAGGTAAAAAACCTGTAGGCGATCCCGCATATCAGGGGAATGGATTAGGGGTTGATGAGGTTACATTGCCATCAAATGGGGTCTATTTTTTTCCCCACTTGTTGTAGATTTTTATTTCGTCCTTAATCGATTTTAAATCCGGATAAAATAGTGAGGGTTGTGTATTAGGTAGCCGACAATCAACACGCAAAAAATCCTGTTGGATCTCTCAACATGACTTGTGAAAATTTTCTTGGGGTGTACCTCAGCAGCGACACGCTGCAGGGTCTGAGCGTTTCGAAAAATGAGCAAAGGTCGTTACATCGACGTCCGAATGTGATGAAAAATGAGTAAGCATTCCAGCATCACGGACGGATGCAGTTAAAGAAGTTAGTCTAGAAAAATAGAGTTCGTTTCGCTAGTTAGAACATTGGGATCTTGAATGGAAGATTTTTAGAGGTAGTAGACACAATGGTTAAAAGGGAGATTCATATCGCTTGTTTACAAGAGACGAAGTGGATCGGAAATAAGGTTAAGCTTATTTAAAATACGAAGTTCAAGCTATGGTATTGTGGTCAAAGTCGGATTAGGAATGGAGTTGGTATAATTTTGCATAAAGAGTTGGTAGAAAATATGGTTAGTATCAAGCGTTGGACAGATAGGATGATTTCTATTAAGGTGTTGATTGAGAAGGAAGTGATTAATGTGATAAATGCTTATGCCCCACAAGTAGGTCTTGGAGAAGATGCTAAGGTTCAGTTTTGGGAAGACATGTATGAAGTAGTGCAGTCGATCCTTGAGAGGGAAACAATCTTTATTGGTGGGGATGTAAATGGATCTGTCGGTGAGAAGAAAAATGGTTACTCAGAGGTTCACTGAGGATTTGGTTTTGGTGAGAGAAATATAGAAGAGAGAAGTATATTGGATTTTGCTGTGACATATGACTTTATGGTTACGAATATCTTTTTTAAAAAGCATGAAGAGCATTTGATAACCTGTAAGAGTGGTTTATGCGAGTCTCAGATTGATTATTTTCTTATAAGACGAAAAGACCCGAAGAATTACAAGGACTGTAATGTTATCTCATGAGAATGTTTGATCACTCAACATCGTTTGTTAGTTATAGATGTATTTCTGTCTCAAATAAAAAAAACAAAAAAACAAAATGTAATTTCATAAGGACAAAATGGTGGAACTTAAAAGGAGATGAGCAAAAGTTTTTCAGAGAGAGGTTGGTGAGAGAAAGTCTATGGACATTTGACGAGAGTGCATGTGAGATGTGGGATGCGATGGCTGATTGTATCCGACGTGAAGCAAAGAAGACATTAGGACAATCTAAAGGACAACCACCGTTGGATAAAAAAGGGTGATGGTGGAGTAAAGAGATTCAAGATAAGATAAATTATAGTAAAGAATGTTACAAGGTTCTATTTAAATGTCATAGTGATGAAAATTCGGAGAAGTATGGGCGTGCCAAAAAAGAAGCTAAATATGCTGTGAGCGATGCGAAGAATAAATCGTATGAGAAGTTGTATGAAAGACTGAACACAAAAGAGGGGGAAAAAGAACTCTTTAAGTTAGCTAGATCAAGAAACAGAAAAACTAAGAATTTAGGCCAGGTAAAGTGTGTTAAGGACGATGTCGAGTATATTCTTACTGCTGATGAGGACATTAAGGAAAAATGAAGAGAGTATTTTAACAAACTCTTTAATTGTATAAGGAAAGTGCCTCTGAATGAAACAAGTGGGAATGCAGATGTGATGATTAACCGATGTTACTTTTGTCGCATTAGGACATAGGAAGTTAAGGAGGTTTCACTACAAAAAAAATCCTATTTAGCGACGGAAAAAATCCGTCTCTAAATGAATAAAATCCATCGCTAACATAATTTTGCGACGGATCCGTCGCCAAAGTGCAAACATTAGCGACGAACAGACTTTCCGTCGCTAAATGTTAAATCATTTAAAAATATAAAAGGAAATTAAAATAAATCTTATTTGGCGACGGAATCCGTCGCTAATATTTATTTTTATGAAAAAAAACTTAGCGACGGATTCCGTCGCTAAAATGTTTAATGCAAAATACAAAAATGAATTTTATTTTTAGAAACGGAATCCGTCGCTAACATGTTAAATACTTAGCGACGGATTCCGTCGCTAATCACATATTTTTTTGTGTATTTAGATATATATTAGCGACGAATTCCGTCGCTAATAATATAATTTTTCTTCATGTTTTAGCGACCGATTCCGTCGCTACGTTTTTAATTCAAAAAACAAAATGAATTTTATTTTTAGAAACGAAATCCGTCGCTAATCTCATAATTTTTCTTCATGTTTTAGAGACGGATTCCGTCGCTAAATATAATTTTATTTAAAAAAAATATAGAAACTGCAGAAATCCCTGTATTAAATTACAATGAAATTAAAAATGCTCTCTATTACAATGTTTGGAAATCATAATACATTTTTTTCGATAAAAATGTTTGCTCAATGTCCTGTTAATCCGACTTCCTGTTGCTCGGGAGGGCCTGCATCATCGTCCCGTGGAGGAGGAAATCGAGGCAAAGGGATCCCAGCCTGTGCCTGACAAGTTGCTGAAGGATCCATCCCCATCTTTGCAAAGAGAAGTGCCATCTGTTGTCGTAGCATGCTCGTCTCTTCTTGTTGCCCGACAATCGTTTGTTGAAGGGAACTGTAGGCCTGCTGTTGTGTGACGACAGTGTCTCTGAGCTTGACGACTTCTTCTTGTAGACGGTAATAATCCTCAAGCACAGTCTGAGAGGAAGTCGTCCTGGATGCCTGGCTGAGCACGGACTTAGAATAGTAATGAGTGTCCGCATGAACCAAGACCGCACACCCTCCCTTTCATCGTGCCAGCAACCTCGAGATAGGCCTTGGATGTGGCAACCGCAAGCTGCTGCTGCGGATCCTCGGGATCCATGCTCTCATCCACTTGAGACTCAGGCATCTTACTAAATCTCTCATAAAATGCATCCTGCAATGCAACAGCATTGTTAACAAATAAATGTATAATGCATTTATAAATAACCAATAAAGACATGAAATTCAATATTTATTAAAAGAAAAAACAATATTAAATTTACCCTAAATTGAGTCGCCGTCTCGTCAACGAGAGGAATATCTGCCAGCGACTTCCCCGCCTGTATCGCCTCCACCACGCTAGGGGCGTCGGACTTCTTGTGAGTCTCGACATACACCTCCATCTGTGTAGCTTTCCTCTTCAAGCTCACCTCCTATAAAAAATATTATTACAAAATCACTTGAAATCATATACATTAAGATATTTAAAACGAAATCAAAGGCAAAATAAAACTAAGTCTGAAATTTAATTTACCAGACGTTTCTCCACAAGGATGGTAGATGCGCTATCCTGCGTGTGTGTAACCCTCCCCTTATCTTTATTCTGCGCGGCTACCTGTGATCTGTGTACTATGGTAGGATCAGTAAACCACCTTTCCAAGAGCTTCTCCCCGATATCGTACGATATCCAAGGGACCACCCCATCCACACCATACTCAGATGCCAGCAATTGCGTCCGAGCCTTGAAGACATCGTCCCTCATGCGAGTCTGCAACTTCTGCTCCCAAGCCGCCCGTACTTGGGCATCTAAGGAACTATCCCAAGTATACTGTGACTGAAAAAAGTGCAATAATAAGTTAGAAACAAGAAATGTATAGAGAAAAGGAGAATATGATTAAGAAATGTTAAAAAAGTTAAATTCAAAATATATACCGCGAACCAGTCGAACATACGATCGCGCGCATCCCTCGGTACCTCTCCAAAGTTGAACCAAGTATCCTCATAGAAAGCCTTGAATGATTCGGCAGTAATATGGACCACATCACTATGATAAAACCTGAAATTTTACAATGATAATATGAAAAGAGACAATATAAAAAGGATTATAAAAAAAAAGCTTAAAATTCCTTACCAATGGGTGTCTGGATATAAAGGAGCCTGTGGATCGACATCCGGAGCCTGCGAACGTACACGAGAGCTCGATGGTCGTGACGTGGAAGTAGATGCGCGTGGAGAGGGCTACTCTGCAGGAAGCGGAGGTGCTGGCTAGTCATCATCCTGTCCTACTCCAGCCATAATATCGAAATCTCTAAGCTCCTCCTCCTCATGAGGTGTTGCACGAGACGTACTCTCTAAGGTCCTATCGGAGAGACGATCTCGAGGATCACTACCTCGTCCACTAGACCTCCCTTTCGTAGACCCGCTACGTGCACCACCCCTCCCTCTGCGAGAGCCGCTACGTCCATTAGATGACATCTACAATATTAAATAAATATTATTGAAAGGAATACTTGTATCCTAAACATCATTAGGATATCCTAAACATCTCCTATTCTTTTGAAATCTC
>JAOVYX010016952.1:0-23332 GCA_035668315.1 Drosera spatulata | reverse complement strand
CATAATTCCATAAACCACCTTGTTTATTCAATTGTAATTGACCTTTCTCAACATTAACTTTACTAGCGGGACAATTCAGCCAATGCCTATTTAAGTGACCGTTACCTTTATCCGCCTTGAATATCTTACCATAATTTTTACATTTACCCTTCCACAACCTACCATCTTTTAAAATCTTATTAAAATATAACCAACATTGGGATTGTTTCCTTCCAGTAGAAACACTAGGTGTATTAGACCCTTCCGTTTCTACAAAAGGTTGAGATTCTGGATCAATAGGGGGTGGAACCGTGGAATGGACATCCAAGTCCTCGGGGATAAATCTCTCCTTATTATCTAAGGTGTTAAAAACATGTCGGTCATCATCAAAAGGATGCGATGAAGATGCCATTGTCTAAATTTTAGGTAAAAAAGTATTCAAACAATGAAACAAAGATCTGACTAAACACTAAAGCCCCTGTGCCGGTTATTGGATTTTGAATCCTTCAAGAGTTAAGCTTTGACACTTCTCTAATCCGGTTTGATGGCACAACTTCAAGGCTTCTTGAACACAAGTAAATGAGATGTATTTTGTGTACTCCAAGATTAGGACGGAAGTAATGAAGAAATGAGATTTTCTTTGATGAATATGAAGTAGACAATGAATGATTCGCTTGGAATGTGTAGTTGTTATTGATTGGATGAAACTTTATTTATAGAATAGCATGACTACATTTAATGGACATATATGCCCCTAAATATAGCCGTTATATAGTTGTTGAAAGAGATATTTTGGTCATTTTTCTTGAAAAGAGCCGTTGGGAATTAACTTTCACATCAAAATTCCATTCACGTTTTTCCAGAAACGTCAATGGTAATTATAAAACCGTCATCGGTTTATCTAGAAATGTCAATGTTTTTCACAGAGAAAAAAACCTTCTCTCAGCCCTTCGAAACCGGTAATGGTTTTCAGAAGACGTTGACGTTTTACCAAAAAACGTCAACGGTTTCAAAAAAACCGTCACCGGTTTTCTCAGATATGAAATACCAACCCTTCTGTCCTGATTATACAAAGAAAAAACACCAAAAACGTTGACGTTTTTCAAGAATGGTCACCGATTTCTACCAACGGTTCTTTTTTAAAAAGGGGTTACCATTGATCGGGCCGGACGGATAAAAACCCGACCCGTCCGATCAACCGGATGCCCAGACCATGGGCCAGGTCGGACTGGGATCCACCGAGGGCAAAGCCCATGAGGCCCGTCCGACCAAGGCCCACAGGCTGGGCCGACCCACCTGAGCAACAGTGTCGGGCTACGAAGTCCGGACCGAAATCCGACCCGGCCCAGTATTTTGACAATAATACCCTAGAATGACCACGTCGCATGATCAAACTCCATACCCCTCAGCCCTTAATATAAAACATATGGCTCCAGCGCACCCAAGGTCCATCTTTTTAACTCTGCATCCCGTAAATTTGTTTGAATAGAAGTAGTCAAGTTGCACCACTTCATCCTCTGCAAACCTAATCCTCCATTTACCTATGGTTTACGAACATGGATACCAAGCTGTCATTGCTTGCCGTGCTCAAGGGGTTTACCTGATCATACAGAGAGACCTTACATAAGATTTCCACATTCTCTCCTATAGCTGTGGGCAACAAAAACCCAGTATAAATGCAAAGACATGAATAAAGAATCTATAAGCACAAGTCTTCCAGCAAAAGATAGATGCTTACGAGTTGTTTGGTATTGTTGTCAAAACTGAAAAAATCAAAATCAATAACACAAATCAAAAACCAATAATAAAAATAAAAATCACTTTATAAAACAAAATGATTTTGTGTAAATGAATCTTAAATATTGTACCCAAATAAAACAGGAAATAGAAACATAAAATCATTTTTTTTAAACAGAAAAGAGAAGGGTAACGCACCGGAATTACCTATCCAATACATGCTTAACACGTGGCATTACTGTCGTTCCCAATACTTCTTGACGCAAGACGACAAGATTTCATGAGGTTTAAGGTATCATAAAACATGTGGAAACTTACATGAAATAATCCAAACTTACAATATCTTTGATTACTTGAAAAACTGAATTGTTCATGTATTAAAATACTAATCTAATTATTCAGCGTCGCTTCTCTAAGCGTTCCCATCCCGAGCTCTTTATTATATGAAACAAACACGTAATCGTGAGCTCAAAAGCAGAGTAACACAGGATATATGTCCATTCCAGAGATTCGACATGCTTATTATATCATGTGTTTCTCATGCACAAATGGAATGCAATACAAACATCAAGTTGCAACCATAAACCAAACAGAAATATATATAAATATATATATACAAGAGATTATAATTATACTGCTCAGGTTTATTTTTGTTTCATAAACCTTAGCTATTATCAAAGGTGTAAAATGCTTTTCTTATATTGTATGTCATGTCAAGTTAATTCACGTGTCTTTCACAAGTTGATGTCATGAGAAAACTTACCATACAAATTTAATATAGTCACCTAGTATGGTCATATTAAGGACACTAAATAGGCTTAATGGCCTCAGCAGTGGACTCACGGTTAATTCTAATCAAACACGGCCAACTCATAATGTCGTTACGTCTACACTAAAGGATTAATTAAACCCATCCTAACTAGTCATGTAAATCGTAACCCTTCCAGTCATTGATAATCATAGGAATTGCTTCCTACTAACGTTTAGGATTTTTAGGGATATAACATGAAATTAATAATATTAATTTCATGTATAGCAGGTGACTATCATGGCATTCTATGTTTTCAGGTAAAAATCATATTTAATTATATTCGGGATTATCAAGGAATAATTTCCAACATGTTATTTAGGTCAGGTATTTTGTAACGTTTTCATTATATAATATTCCTTTATAAAATCACACACGCAACAGGATCAGGCATGAATAATTATAAAATCTATAATTATTCAACATGTTCATCGTTATTATTTTATTATGCAAATTATTTAATAACAAGAAGGCAGACATTTTTTTCATCTAAATTTTTTTAATAATAGACAGACATATATTTTATCATGTGAATTATTTAATAACAGTTAGACACAATCAACCACATATTTATTTTAGCTTAATCATGCAATCTAGGTGATCAAACAAATAAGTCACACTCACACATATATTTAATTTAAGATAATGATATATATTACCTTGTCATGAATAAAACCAGAAAATAATAACTACCATCGTGCCTATCCTCTTATTGCATATTAGGCGTACCTACAATAACCACATAAAAGGTCGACGTGGGTCGGAGTTTCAGAGGTACGGTCGAGGTGATGGTCGTGAATTGCTTCGTCGTCGTTCAAGGGAAGACTCGAGGTTATGGATTCCGACGTCGGGGATAGCCGGCTGTGGTCGGGAATAGGTCGCCGCCAACGGAGATGGCCGGAATCCGACCTGACAGTGGTGACAACGTTTGACAGTGGGTTGGAGTTAGGGTCGTCGTCGGCAGTGCATCGATAGTGGTCATCATCAGGCTGTCACTATGCAGCAGTCTTTCGCGAGGTTGAATCATTCGGACGATGTTGCTCGAGGATCAAACAAAGATTACACGTGCAATCTCCTGATGATCACGAACTAACTTAATCTTTTTTTTGGATTAAATATATTTATAGTGCAAGTCTGCTAGCAATATGTAGGGAAGCGGTTCCCAAACTTTCGGGATTGTCTTTCAACCAGGGAAGATATCCTAAGCCATTACATAAAGCGTAATGGCTTTTAAAAGTATTTGAATAAAATTCACCCCCTCCCCCCACAAACCTTCATGCTCAATAATATAAGATCAGGCCATAATTAATTACTGCATAAATTTTTGGATATTACATCTTTTCGTTTTTTTAAAAGGTTTCGTCCTCGAAACTTCAATAGTGCAAAGAACAAAAATTTATCCGAGAATAAGTGAGGATATCGCTTCTCATGTCCTCCAACTCCAAGATAGCTTCTCGAGCAGTATGATTAGTCCATCGTACCTTGACTAAAGGCACTTCTCTCCATTTCAACATTTTATCATGCGATCATGTATTTCTTCTAATTTCTCCTCAAGTCCTCATCTACTTGTACCAGCTCATGTTGAATTATATGTGTTGGATCTGGTATATACTTTCGTAAAATGGAAACATGGAATACATTATGGATAACAAGTAGTCACGTCGACAGGGCTAGGCGATAAGGTACTTCATCGACTCTCTCAAGTACCTCAAATGGTTCTATGTAACGAGCTTTCCTTTCTTCCCAAATCTCATCACTCCTTTGGTTAGTGAAACCTTTAGAAAAACATGTTCACCGACTTTGAACTCAAGCGATCTTTGGTTCACATCTGCATAGCTCTTCTGTTTGTCTTGAGCTGCTTTCATACGGGTCAGAATAAGCTTGACTTTCTTTGCAGTTTCTTGCATCAACTGTGGTTTAACGACCAAAGTGTCTTCAATGTCGTCCCAACAAATAGGAGATCGGCACTTTCTTCTGTACGAACGGAGCCATGCCAATGCTGGCAATGTAGCTGTTGTTAATACGCGAACTCGATCAATGGTAGATGATGATCCCATGAATGCTTAAGGTCCAAGACACACGTCCTTAACATGTCTTCAAGGGTTTAAATAGTACGCTTTGTTTGACCATCAGAAGGCGGGTGAAAAGCCATGCTAAATTGCAATCGAGTTTCGAAGGCCTTCTGTAATCCCTGCCAAAACCACGCTTGGAATCTACCATCCATATGAGATACTATTGAACTCATAACGCCATGTAGTCTTACGATCTCTCTTACATACTTCTCTGCAAGGTGATCCACGCTCCAAGAATTCTTGATTGGGAGAAAGTGGACAGACGTGGTCAATCTATCCACAATCACCCATATCGAGTTCATATCCCGAAGTATAGGTGATAATCTTATAATAAAATCCATGGATATCAAGTCCCACTTTCAGGTCAGTATCTCTAAGGGTTGTAACAACCCTGCAGGTCTCTGATGCTCGATCTTTACTTGCTGGTATGTAATACACTTAGCTACAAATTCGCTACCTATGCTTCATATTACTCCACTAAAAACATTGGCGAAGGTCTTGATATAAACTTGTTGCCTCGAGGATGTGCAGAGTAATGGGTCTAGTGTGCTTCTTCAAGGATCTTTCGCTTTAACGACTCATCCTTAGGAACACAAAGTCTTCCTGGATACCGTAACGTCCCAGCTTCTTGAATGACCCAGGCGCTTTTCCATCTTGAACCTTTTGTTTGATCCGCTGTATCTGTTCATCAACCTCTTGAGGTCGTAAAATCTCTTCTGATAAGGTAGGCTAAAGTTGTCAATATCCCAGAAATGCCGTATCAGACTTGGGAGCCACCGTGATGTTTAATTTGCAGAAGTTCTCTAGCAGCTACTCTTGCATAATCATCAGCTTGTGAAAAATTCCTTCCATCCTTCTGGTCTTACTGAAAGTTCTAATAAGCTAGCTTTGGAGACAGGAGGGAGGGGGGATGAATAGTCTGTTTGTCTAAATACTTTTCAAACTAATCAAAATTAGTTTGACAATAGGATGGTTCTAAAGCTACTGTAGTAATACGGAACCTTACTGTAATAATGTTGATTCCTTTTAGTTTTGTTTCTGAGTCGAAGTTGATTAGCAGTAGGATTATAAGTACTAAAAGCAGTAATGTAACTACATAAGGATTTTTATACTGGTTAGACAACATAACTAAAATATGGCTATATCCCTTACCCCAGTTTTCCTTCGACAATCAGTACGATATATCAAAAGGATAGCACTAAGTGTGATTGGTTTAACCTCGTAATCAACATGTCATCTTACAATGTGTAAACGACAAATACATCCCAAATACAAGAACTTTTCTTCTCCTCTATAGGATTTAAAACAGCTTCTTGATGTTGTTTGTAGAACTTGTGCTATTCAATCCTCGCTTTCAGATTGCTGGTTCATATCTTCAACAATCAACTTCTCAATTTTGTTCACTTGGAGCCCTACTACACGAGTTCTCAATTTAGGGCAATGGAGATTTAAAAAGTAACTAAATCATTGGCATTATCTTTGTATTTATAAGCAAACTCAAATTTATAGTCGTTACTGAAGTCGTCCTTTCTTGAAACATCACTTTCAACCCTTCTTGGAACAAGCTAGCCAAACCCGTGACTTCTGTCTCGGAAACAGAAAGGACGTTGACACTATGCCAAAGATCCCACATGAAATTTGACTTCATCTGGATCCTTCTGTTGAATTCTGCCTTACTGTCCATCAGCCTTGGTGCAGTAACCCTATTCAAACAGAAGCAACCCAGGCTTAACCATTCCTTATTGCAGATGTACAAATGATCAAGCCTTGTTGTCCCTTTACTCATGATCTCAATGTTACCAACCTTGCTGCATTTCTTTCCGAACCAGTCTTGATATGCACACATTGCAGACTCACTTTTCAAGTAGACGAGTCCTCGGCCTTGATGCATACTAAAATCATCTAAGACTAAAGTTTTCTAATCACTCACTTTCTATACATTTAAGGGTTTTGACTCAACAATCTCTCCGTAAATTGATGATAGCAAACTTTATCCAAACAGCAAAGAGATCTACACTTTCTTTTATATACATCAAAAAGAAAAGTAAAGATACCAAATTTTGAGACAATCATTTCAGCTCACATGCTCTACTTCTTCTGTCTCTTTGGAGCAGTAGGATCATCGATATCTCTCCCTCTTTTTTCCTGGGCCTTGTAGACACAGTATCCCTAGTTGAGGGTGTCTACATTTTGGATAAGGGTTGTTGTGTTCCTGTAATTGAACCTAGCTATATTCCTTCACTGGTGCCAGTCTGTGATCTGATTGTTTACTCCAGGGATTGATTGAAGAAGTTCATACTGCTTTTGATCCTTTGTTAAGTCCTGTGCATGACATCCTGTTCTGAGTGAAGATCCACGACACTTTGATTCAACAATGTGTAAGGTTGTCTTTGAGAAACTAGATATGAGTGGAATGGACTTCATAATCTGGTTTGTTGTTGTTGTAAACTCTCCCCCTGATTATTGTCATCAGTGAAGGGGAATAAAGTGCTTCCAATCAGATGCTGGCTGAGGGCATTGATCTTGGTTTTGATGTCAGTGAGTTCTGCATTTCCTTTCGCTTGGTTCTTTTCCATCAAAAGTCTCACTAAAGCAATGTCATCAACCAAAGAAGTTGTCTGCAGCTCCATATGCTCTGAGAGGCGTGCAATTTGCTCTGTGATAATGTTAGTGAACGAGGTTGATTGCTTTTGCAGCCTTCCTCTTGTTTTTTGATGCATTTCTCCCATGGATTTTTTTACAAGGGTTAGGGAAGCTTCTGTGGCTGTGGCAGTTGTAGATGTATGCTTCGTTTGGCATTTGATTTCATTCAAAACTTTGGTGAAGTCCATTGTGATGTACTCAAGACTGCGATAGATTTTGCTAATTTGATCTTGAAGAGACTGTACAATAGAGTTCATAAGTTCATTGGTAATGGAGAAATGCTCAGTTTGTTGCCTTTGGAGCTGGATAACTTGGACAACCAAGAGTTGAAGAAGCCTCGTGGGGTCATTTAGGTTAACAAACGCCCCAAGAGCAGCAGTAACATGGTTGCCTGTCCTTTGTTGTGGAGCAGGAGATGAGGGAGGAGAGTACTCAAAGTAATCTTGTGCAGGAGACTCTACTGTGATATGCAGTATGACTTGGGCCTGTTGCAACAGAGTCGCTTAAAAGTGATGTGGAAGAGAAAATGAGTAGTGGAGGAAAACGCACTACAAGGATCATGTTTGCTGGCTCTTCTGCGACAATTGATGGCCTTTGGAGTTCAGGGATCTCTTCTAGAATTGGCTCATTAGGTACTATTGGCACTTCCTGAGCTATAGAGTGTGCAAAAAGGGAGGCAAAAGCCTCTTGGGAGATCCCTTCTACAGTAGCCTTAGAAACCCCTGAATCTAGTACATTCTGCTCTACAGAAGCCTCAGACTCTTCTATCTCGACATTCTCCTTTGTTTGGATTGGCAAGGGAGCATGAGAGGGTTTGGGTTCGTTTGATGGTGGTGGTGTAATGGTGGTGGTTGTTTGTAGTAGAGATGGAGTTTTTGTGGTCGTTGGTGATGTGCAGTTGAAGCTGGGTTACTGCATTGGTGTGAGTTGGGGAACCTTGCAAAGAGGAGAGGACTTCTTGAGTATGTCATAGAATTGCCTCTCTGCAGTGGTTATGGTGTCTATAGAGGCAATTTCATGATTTTCTGGAGTAAGTATTGCTGTCTCATGCTCTCTTTGTTGGTGGTCTGCCATGGCCACCTCTGCAATTAGATCAATCCGACCTGGCATTTTCTCAGCTTCTTGCATCACCTCCCCCTGAGTTGCTATAGGGATGGCAGAAAGGGCTTGTGCAGAGGATTCTGCAGCAGCTATTTCAATGAGCTCATCATCTGAGCTGTCCTGTTTTGGTGCAGAAGGGGGAGGAATGCTTCCATCATCATCCCTATTGTTTCCAAACCTAGACACTCTTCTTCCTGTGATGATGCCCATGCATTCCTACAGCAGTAAGGAGGTGGCATCTTGCAGCAATGCAGTGAGCTTGGCCTCCATATCATGAGTCATGACAAACTCAATATGGGCATAGGCCAAGATGTGCTCCAGAATCCCGATTCTCCTAAAGAACTGTTTATTGTTGGTTGTTTCAAGTTGTTCAAGAAGGATGTTGGTCCAATTCATCTTTTTCTTCATGAAAATTACACTCATGATTGTCAACTGGTCTTTTGTTATTTGATCTTTGACACGTCCCCTTGATAGTAGGAACTTCTTCACTATATCTGCAAGTAGTTTGTACATGAGGGGTAAAAGAGACCTCATTGATCGTATTGGATGGTCCTGATTTGCCTCACCAAGCATTTGTAGCTTTGCTGCTTGGATGATCTCCTCATCCACAGAAGAGTCTCCTTCCATGGAGATCTTGAAAACCCGTTCTAGGGTTTCTTCATTGATAGTCAAATCCCTATCATCAACCTTTCCTAAGATTTTGATCCCATTATCATCCTCGGTAAGGTTATCCTCGTTAGTTCTCACACTGTCAAGAAATTATTGTACTGTTCCCAAAAAGATCAAGCTGTTGTGCCCCAAAATGAATTCCAATCCTACAAGGGAGAAAACTTTGATGATCTCCTTAATATCGTCATCAACCATGTTAAGTGATGCGAAGTCCAGAACAAATCCAATATGAAATTTACTTTCAGATGATTCAATTTATTTGCATGACTTGATGGTTTTGGGTGCCATTTTCGGAGTGAGTTTGAGAGTGTTTGAGAGTAAGAGAAGTTTTAGAGTGAGAGTGTGTTTTCAGTAGGATAATCGTAAAGAGAAAAATGTTAAGTATGAGTCCCTATTTATAATATAAAAAAAACTTGTATTGGTAGTGGAAAGGTGGTGAGTAATGAGTGGCCATAAACTTGTCATTGGAAAATAGCACAGTTATGATCTGACTAATCAGTACACAGTTCCATGTATCTTATTGAAGTATGGTTTAAAACATTGTTGTAGTAAGGTAAATTCCCAAGCGTTGCTGCAGTAAGGTTTGAACCTTTCTGCAGTACTCTAATCTTTGGTCACAGAAGCATTCAATCTCAGGGATGATTGCTTTAGGCATTTAGGTTTAACATACCCAATTCTCCTCCAAAATAGACAAATTTGGATTCATCTAAGGGTTTTGTAATTATGTCAGCTACTTGACTCTCAGTTGGGATAAATTCTAATTTGAATTTCTCTTCTGCATATGATCTCTTTTAAAATGATATCTTATATCTATGTGTTTTGTCCTAGAGCGGAACACAGGGTTTTCATACATTGCAATTGTAGAAGTGTTATCATAATAGACAAGGATTTTAAGGATACTTGGCCCATAGTGAAGAAGTTATAACTTCATCCACAGGATCTATGCAACATAGCTTGCTATAGCAACATATTCTACTTCTGCATTAAAAGTTGACACAGTTGATTGTTTCTTACTGAACCATGACACCAATCTTGAACTAAGAAATTAACATGATCGATTTGTACTTTTCCTGTCTATTCTGTAACTTGCAAAGTCAGCATCTGAGAAACTCATTAGTTCTAATCCAGATTTCTTAGAATACCGTAACCCTAAGTTAGGAGTCCTTTTGAGATATATCAGGATTCTCTTGACTATAGTAAGGTGTAATTCCTTAGGATTGGATTGATACCTGACACATACACACACAGAGTACATGATATCAGGCCTAATGGCAGTAAGGTACAACAATGATCTAGTGATGCCCATGTATAGCTTCTGGTCTACTGACTTCCAGACTCATCCTTATTTATTTTGATGGTTGAGCTCATTGGAGTCTTCATTGTCGAGGCACTTTGTAAACCAAATTTCTTGATTATATTCTTAAGATGCTTAGATTGGTCTATAAAGGTACCTTTGTCACATTGCTGCACTTGAAGACCCAAGAAATATTTGAGTTCACTCATAAGACTCATCTGAAACTTAGATGTCATGAGTTCAGCAAATCTATTACACAATTTCTCATCTGTACTTCCAAAAATAATGTCATCAACATATATTTGAACTAATAGGCTATGATCCTTACGGTGCTTAATAAAAAGAGTTGTGTCTACTTTTCCTTTATTGAAACTATGATTTATGAGGAAACATGACAAAATTTCATACCAAGCTCTTGGGGTTTGTTTCAATCCATAAAGAGTTTTGTCAAGCTTGTAGACATCTTCAGGATACTTAGAATCCTTAAAACTAGGTGGTTATTCTACATATACTTTTTCATGCAATTTACCATTCAGGGATGCACTTTTAATATCCATTTCATATACCTTAAAGTTCATGTGTGCAGCATATGATAAGAACATTCTTATGGCTTCAAGTCTCGCCACAAGAACAAAGGTTTCATCAAAATCAATACCTTCTTCCCGTGAGTATCGTTTGGCAACAAGTGTAGCTTTATTTCTAATGATGGTTCTATTTTCATCACTCTTATTCCTAAAAACCCATTTGCATCCTACAACAGGATAATTCTTAGGTCTACAAACTAGATGTCATACCTCTTTTCTCTTAAATTCATTGAGTTCCTCTTGCATGGCATTGATTCAATCATTATCCTTAAGAGTTTCTTCAATCTTCTTAAGTTCTATTTCTGAAATGAAGCATGCAGAAGTGCATTCTACAGTAGTAGCCTTTCTAGTCCTTATTGGATCATTTGCATCACCCATTATGTACTTAGGTGGATGATCTTCTGTCAATTGTCTCATTTTTCTTCCATCAGCATCATCAGGTGGCATTTGTTGTGAGGACTTTGCTGTAGGTGACTCTTCTGCAATCTGTTGAGGCTCTTCTACAGTTTCCTTCACTGTGTGTTGTTCTTCTGTACTCTGTTCACTATTCATGTCAGCATAGACTACTAAATTTTCATCATTGCCTTCCAGTGTGTCTGCATGATCAGACTCATCAAAAGAAACATGAATGGTATTACATTAGTTTTCATATTCAGCATTCTAAAAGCCTTAATGACATAAGAGTATCCTAGAAAGATTCTATCACCTACTTTTGACCCAAACTTTCCATTGTTTATCTTATCATTGATGTGTATAAAACACACATCCAAAAATATGGAAATAACTTATAGATGGAGTCTTTTCCTTATAAAGCTCATATGGAGTCTTGTTGTACAATTTAAGTATAAGGCATCTATTTAGAACATACCATGTTGTATTTAGTACCTCAGGCAAATAACATTTAGCTAAGTTAGAGTCATACAGCATTGTCATAAGTCCTTTTATTAGGGTTCTATTTTTCCTTTCTACAATCCCATTCTACTGAGGGGTTTTAGGTGCACAAAAGTTGTGACTAATGCCATGATCATTGCAATACTAATCAAAACCATACTGATCGAATTCAATTCCATGAGCACTTCGTATTGCAACAACCTTTAGACCTTTTTTAGTTGAGATTTGCGTAAGATGTCTAGTTAGCACATTATATGTTTCACTTTTCTTGTGCAAAAAGAAAACCTATGTGTACCTAGAAAAGTGATCTACAATGGCGTGTACATTTCTTTTTACTAAGGCTTTCGATCTCTATCGGACCAAACAGATCCATATGCAGTAATTCAAGCATCCTTACTGTTTGGTCAACGTTAATGCTTTTCAAACTTGCCTTAGTTTGCTTTCCATGTTAACAGAAAGCACATATCCTATTTTTACAAATTCTGCCTTTGGTTATCTTTTTACTACATCCTGAGAGGCAAGTTTAGATCGATTCTTAAAGTTTAAATATGCCAGACTTCTATGTCAGAGCCATGGCGCCTTTTCTGTTTCATTTGTGTAAAAGCAAGTGGTGTCATTGGGTGAAGAGTTCAAGAAAACCACAACATAAACGTTGCCATATCTTCTCCTAATAAGCTTAATCTCATTCAAGTTGAGATCCCTCACTTCACACAAGCCTTTTGTGAGGTTTACATCGTAACGCTTGTCACATAATTGACTTATGGACAATAGATTATGACAAAGTCCTTCAACATAAGCCTTATATTTAAAGACTAGTGAACCTATACTAAGGGTTACACAACCTTTAGTCTTATCTGTCTTACTATTAGCAAAAGATTACTTGGGGACCATCCTCTTCCGTAAAGTCTGACGGAAAGACCTTACATCTAATCATATGCCTTCAGCATCTACTATCCAGGTACTATGTTAAGTTATGATACTCCTGCAAGATATTTCAGTATTTATCATTGGTCCCCAAGATTTGGGCCCTACTTAGTTGGCCTTACATATTCACACCCAAGTTGATTTCTTGGGTGAGGTAGTGTAGTGATAGGTCTTATGACCTTCTTTGTCACATTTGTGACACACAATCTTTGGCTTTGTGTGTTGTTGTTTGCGAACTCTTCTGCTTTCAGTGGTGCAGAAGAATTCACGCTGCTGCATTGGTGGTACAGAAGAGTACCATCTCTCCCATGGTACAGTAGGATATGGAATCAATGTTGACCACAAGGTTGGGTGTGGCAGTGGTTGATTCCATGCTCCTATAGGAGGATATTATACTCAAGTAGAATAGGGGGGTTTTGAGGAAAGTTGAGATTCATTTCTTCTACTTGGTCCTTTTCTCCTAACCTTTCCAGTACTCTTCTGCTTTGTTTCGACATAGAGTTGAAACTTTTCGGTTGTCCTTTTGCAGAAGGGTACTTAGAATAGTTGGCAGAAGGAGACTTCTTTTTCTCCTTGATTTTAGACGAAATGGATGTACCCATCACCTTATCAGAAGAGAGTTTTACAGGTTGAGACTCTTTGGGAATCTCAACCTTGCTATTAGAAGAAGGTTTAGTAGGTTGAGGCTCTTTAGGGATCTCAATCCTACTGCAAGAGCCCAAACCAGCTCTAGAGTTCTTGACTTGAACAAAATGGATTTCTTTGAAATCTTTTGTTCTTCCATTCCATTTATCAAACTAAAGCTTGAGTTCCTTGTTCTCATTTTTTAGATGGATAACCTCAGGTTCAGTGACTTCAAGAAGTCCAGAGGTAGCCTTAAGCTCCTCTTGGACTCTTTGAGAATAGAGTTCAACCTTGTCAACTTCGACAGTCCTTTCATTGACTATTGTAAGCTCATCCCTCAATCTATTTCTCTCCTTCATGAGAACTTTGAAATTTCTATTCAAGTTGTAGGTCATCTCATTGAGTTCGAGAATGATTTCTTTCATCTCTTCCTTAGAAATGGTATCGATATCAAGATTATATAACTCATCACTGTTTCGAGCCATGAGGCACATGAGCAACTTTTGAGCTCAGGAGGGGGCTTCTAAGATTGCATTGTCATCATCTGACTCAGTATCACTTTATGTTTTTACGGGCAAGCCTTTCCTTTACTTAAAGGCTTTCTTTGAGATTGCTGCTTTGCCTTCTTCTTTGCAGGGTTGGTTGAAGGTTTCCTGCACTGAGCAGCAAAGTCACCTACCTTATCACAAAGTGACTACCATGACGTTATCTTCTCATGAATAAAACCAGAAAATAGTAACAACTGTCGTGCCTGTCCTCTTTTTGTGTGTTAAGCGTACCTACAATAACCACATAGGAGTATTTAACATTAAGTATCCCTCATGAATTTATGTGTACATAATATTATACACATACGCCTATTAAATAACTAAACATATGTACAACATGTTATAACCTTCCTTTCCCTAGTTCGACAATGAAGGAACAATGGAGCATCAACAAGACAACAACGACCACAATGAACGAGAGAGGCAAGGGGCAGTGCGAGTCGGGTCACTGGCAATAGGGATGTCTCCGACGAGGTCAGGCGGGGTCGAGGATAGCCGAGGAAAGGCTGGGAAGATGCCAGGTGAATTATAGTCGCGTGCGGGTCCTCGTCGCCGGATGTAGGTGTTCAAATCCGATCGACCATGGCATATTCTGGGGTCAGAGAAGGTCGACGAGGGTCGGGGTTTGTCGGTTTTGGGTCGGGGTCGACGATCTTGGGGTTTCAGAGGTCTTGTCGAGGTGATGGTCGTGAGTTGCTTCATCGTCGTTCAAGGGGAGACTCGAGGTGATGGATTGAACAATATTCAAGTAAGCAGTTTCCAAACTTTCGGGATTATCTTTAAACATGGGGAAGATATCCTAAGTCGTCACATAACGTGTAATGGCTTTTAAAAATATTTGAATAAAGTTTCCCATAAACCTTCATGCCAAATAATTTAAGATTGGACAATAATTAATTATTGTATAAATTTCTGAGTATTATAAAAAGTGATACTAAAACAGTTATGTTCTATCATTCAATGAAATGAAAACAGAAAATAGGAAACAAAATTGGCACCAAATAGACCCTTAGTTTGCCAACTAGTGTTTCACGCAACAATCTCAACGAAACCCTGATAATGCTTTATTCCCCATCTTTGAGTAGCCAAGGGGGCACCCTGATATCTTACAGGTTTAAGATTCCCATTGTCATACCAGCAATAGCAGCAAGTTCCCTTCCAGCCTGCCAGGCTAACACCTCCAAAGAATATTTTTGACATATAGGACTTGCTTCAAGGCTTAGGAGCGCAGCCAAACGCTCCAGCTGGGTTCATAGTACCTTTATCATATTCTCTTTTGCCTTACACAACAACATGAGATCATCGGTAAAACATAAGTTTATAATGTTCAATTTCTTGTATGCTTAATCTATCAGCTGAGCCATTTTGAATAGTAGGATACTTCCTCTGCTGCAGGTCTATGAAAATCCAATTTCGCCCCAGACACAAAAGCATACTAGTAATACATAAAAACTAAGAACAGCAGAAGCATCAAGTGAGCTTAAAGATTGTGTTATTGCACATCAAGTACACTCAGAACATCTGCTGTAACCATCAATTTTGGCAAAATCACCTCATATACGAAGGGCGAGTATTTTCAATTCACCAAATGTCAACTGCAAGAACATAAACTTTCAACTTTGTATCAAGCAAATCCAGACCACTGATTAGCACTTCTATACAGCTCGCACCTATTTAAACAAAAAGAACATATCCATATAATCCCGCCTAGTGCAGGGTGCAGGGATCACCCCTGTAAGATAGAGCGATGCAAGTAACCTTATTTCTATTTTTATGTTAGAGAGGCTATTCCGATGTCCTCAGATATCGAACCCCTAGAGATACTAAGTATTCACCTTCAAAATACTTGACCTGCCATTGTTGTCGGACAGTTAGAATCACATACAACCGAGAGATCTAATAGGGAAATTAAGGAACCGGATAGACTAATCAAACACTAATGCTATTACTACCAGGAATAGGATGTTTCCTTAGTATCTAATAAACCAGACATGATGACATGCTAGCTTCTACTTAAGGTGCAACAGAAATTCAAACCATGAGTATTCGCAGCATACTAAAACCAAGCGAGTCAAAATATGCCAGAAAAAAGAACAGAGACATCCATTTTCAGGATTTCTGTGCATGAAGTAATGTCATCTATCTATCTGTTTGTCGAGGGAAAGAATATACTTTATGCAGATAAAAGATGCGTAAAAAAATGCACGAAATCCGCCATTCATCAGATGATTTTTCTTTGCAGTCTCTACTGCATGCACAATTTTGGCGCAAACACAGAATTGTCCCTGCAATAGGATATGTGCCTAATCAAGATTCCACTTATAAAGATCTCATGACTGATTACTCTCAAAATAGTTCGGATAGCAAATACGGTCCGCGACCAAGCACTGACTATGCATATTTCAAGCATGCCGACAATAACTAGTGATGGGAACTGATAAGTAATGATAGTGAAGCCAAAATGAACATCAGCACCATAACTCTTAAAAACACAGAGAGCTTGCATCTAACTACCCTGTGAGTCCAGAGCAAGCTAGATAAAGTACCGATTTCGATCAGTAAATCCATATCCAAAAATTAATCTCTCAGATCCAATGGCATGAAACAACAAGCAACAATCACTCCAAAGATCTGAATTTCATACATCATGATGATACAGATATATATCACATAAACCAGTGCCTCCTCTTTGTTATTCGATCAAACCCGAAAACATATTATACAGAAACACTGCACTTTTCCCCAAATCAGAACCATTCCCCCAAAACCCACCCATTTCTCAAATTCATCAAACTCACTTGTTATCATCATAGTCGACGATCTCCCGCTCGGTGACCGACCTCGAGCTCTGGACAATCGCTCTCCCAATCGAATTAATCCAATCCTCCTTCTCCTTCTCCGAATCCGCTACGAAAAACATCGTCTCGCCTCTCGTCGACACCTCGAACGCGAACTGCCGATTCAGCACATCCTCGGCGCCCTTCACGGCCAGACATGCAGCCACATCGATCACACCGCGGGAGCGAGAGGAGGGTGTGATGGTGGAGTCCTTGAACCAGAATAGTTTGCCTTGTTTGAGGACGAACCAGCGGCGTCTCCATGTCTTGATGTACTCGCCTTGCTTGGTCAGCCAGCCGGCTCGTTCCGGGGATGACCAGAAGGGGATCGGTGGGTTGGACGGGTCGACTGGGTCCGGTTGGCCGAAGGCGGCTCGCCAGAGGGATGCGGCCATGAAATTGGGGGTGATGTGGAGTGGAGGTGATGTGGAGGAGATGCGTTTGTCACGAAGAATGAGAGAACGGACAAAACGTAAAATTGTAAATTTAAAAATTTACACTATGAGTTTTATGAATATATATTATTAGATTTAGTATATTTTTTAATTAAAATCTGATAATATGCATCGTCGATTTATTGTATAATTTTTTAACGTATGGTATAAATTTTAAGGGAAAATTCTCAAAAATTATAAAAAAATGAAAAAAAAATCCCAAACTCATACAACTTGAAAAAATAATTTTCAAAAACTACACTTTTGTGTTTTACATGACTTCTCGCCATCCTCCTCCTCCTCTTCTTTTCCCTCCACCATCAACAACACCACTCCTGTGTCGTCGACCACCACCCTTCGTCGAAAACTCAATCGCCGTCGTCGTCGTCCTCTTCCTCTTCATCTCCCTCCACCATCAACAACACCAATGCTCTACGTCCTTTTTCAATTCAACAAGTCTCAAAATCCTAGAAACATACAAAACCAGAAAATCGAAAGAATTGAATCGAGAAATCGTGAAAGCGGATTGAAATTGAGTTGAGGAAAATTGATTGTCCACTTACCAGATGAAGAAGAAGAAGAGGACGACGACACACTGTTTGTAATAGTCAAACAGTGTGCTTGAACAATCAAATAGTGCATCCCAAAATGCATCAATTGAACAGAACCGCACTCGATGGCATCTTCATCAGCGTAATCATCTTCATACTCCCTATTCATCTCAGAAATCCTAAAAGAGAAATATAAAAAGCACACTATTTGTAATAATAAAGACGCACTGTTCAATACAATCTATTCACCCCCCCCCCCCCTCCCAGGTTGCATCTCTGAGAATAACAATTGGTATCAGAGCTGTACTTTCTAGACTTAACAGTTTTTGAAAAGAAAAGGTCATTTCTTTTGATATAACCTTACAAAGAAATTACTAACAGTTTATTTTGTGAAGTAAATATGGCTCTTCCAAAGCTACCCAAGTGTCCTAACAGTGGAGAGCCACCAGCCTATTCGTTTGACAAGTTCAACCACTGGAAACTGAGAATGCTAGCACACCTAAACTCAATAGATGAGAGGATGCATGATATAACCACAGATGGACCATATATGCCAAAGATGCTAGTTCCACTCGATGTCTCAAGGGAAGTGGACAAACCCATGTCTCTTTGGACAAAGAAGGATTGGAACTTGATACTAGTCGATAGAAGGGCAAGAAATCAGATCATCAAAGCACTTGATGATGACATATTCGAGATAGTGGTCACACAACCCCTGCAAAAGAAGCTTGGGACGCTCTACTGCTCAGGAATGAAGGAACAAACGAGATCAAAAAGAACAAGAAGGATGTTCCTATGCAGCAGTATGACGGGGTGTCAATAAGACCTGATGAAAATCAAACCAGTTTCTATGAAAGATTCAATATGCCGATCAACAATCTCAAAACTCTAGGGAAGAGTGTTGATAAAAAAGAAGTCAACCTGAAGTTTATGAGATCCCTTGCTGAAATATGGGGAACAAAGACCACAGTAATAAGGGAGTCCAGGGATCTTGCAAAGATATCTCTGGCACAACTATATGGAGTGCTGCATACCTATAATCTTGAAGTGGAGCAAACAAAGCAAATCGATGAGAGCAGAAAGAAGACTAGCCTTCAAAGCACAAGAAAAAATTCTGAGATCTATGGCAGAGGAGAATAATAGTAACACCTCATCTGCAAGTGAACAAGCAACCTCAAAAGAACTTGCACTAATGGGCAAAAAATTCAGAAAGTTGTTCAAAAAGAAGAATATCAAAAAGAACATCTCAAGCAAGGCTAGAGAAGCTGAAAAGGAGGTCTGCTATAATTGCGGAAAGACATGACACTTTGCTGCACAATGCAAACGACCAGCACAGGAACCGTCTGTACAAAGAAGCAAGAAAGAACACAGCAAAGGGAACTCCGAAAGAAAAGAAAAAGGCAAGGCCTATACTGTAAAGACATGGAGAGAGAAGACTCAGATGATGAGGAAACATTTTTAAACGCACAGCTCTGTCTCATGACAAGGAGTGAGGAAAAACAAAAGGTATTTGATCTCTCAAACTCTGATGCCACTCTACAGGAACTAAAGGAGGCTCTTCAAGAGACCTATGAGGACTTTATTGTCCTTTCAAGGGAAAATAAAGACAATCTCGAATTGATTGTAAATCTCAGATAAATTTACAATTTGGCCGTGAAGAAATCGACGATAAGTCAAATGACTTAATAGTGGTCCAAAATGAACTGAAGGAATCAGATGAGAAGGTAAACCTTCTCACCGCAGTAGTGGAGACACTCACAAAAAGAAACGCTGAGCTGCAAACTCAGGTAGACACTTGGAATGGTAAGACCCTGAATTTGCAAACAATGTTAATCATTGGTCTATCCTCATGTGATCGATCAGGAGTGGGTTACAAAATCTGGGTGAGTGATGCTGCACACTTAAAAGCAAGCAATGTCCCTGTAGTTAGCAAGGAAGAGGAAAAACAGACCCCTGAAAAAGTATTACAGAAGGGTAGCACCTCTACTACAAAAGAAAAACAGAGCAATAAAGTCTCTGCTGCTCAACCCAAAAAGGTTGAGCCTTTGAGCAAAACAGCATCACAAACGAGTGCAAAACACCACAAAGTGCATACAGTAAAAAATTATAGGATAGAAGTAGACAAGAGGTCACATAAACCTCAGTATGCACCAAATTACTTAGTATGGAACAAAACTTCCAATACTGCATGAAGAAGACCATATCTGAAACCCTTCTACATATGCAGAATGCAACAAAAGAAATGGAAAAACTCAAGCGGAGTATCAAGAGTAGTAAAACCAAGGATTTATTGCCATGTTTGTAGCAAATCCGGTCACAAAGCATTTGAATGTTGTACACCACACAAGAAAATCACTCAAGTGTGGGTGCCCAAAACTAACAAGTAAGGACCCATACTTATGGTACCATATACCAGAGTTCATTACTTTATTGCAGGAAAAACAAGATGGAACATGGTACCTGAACAATGAATGCTCGGGACACATGACAGGGAACAAAAGCCTACTGAGAGAATACAGGGAAGAAGAAGGACCTCTAGTCATCTTCGGAGGAGGCAAGGCAGGTAAAACTAAAGGTTATCGAACTTTTGGTACAGGTTCCCTAATCTTTAGAAATGTAGCTTATGTTAAAGGATTAGAACACAACCTGCTATCCATTAGTCAATTATGTGACAAGAATTATGACGTTTCTTTTACCCATGACTCATGCCAAGTGAAAGGTAAAATCACCAAAGAAGTCAAACTGATAGAAACCAGAAAAAAAAAAAAAAAACATCTATGCAATAGACTTCAATTTATCTCATTCAACACAAATTACATGTTTCTATACTAAAGATGCTAAAGATATAAATTGGCTATGGCATAAAAGACTAACACGTCTAAATTTCAAAACCATAGCTAAACTATCCTCAGAACACCTGGTAAGAGGACTTCCTCAAGTCAAGTTTAAGAAGGATAAACTATGTAAGTCATGCCAAGAAGCCAAACAGACTAGAGCGAGTCTTAAATCAATAAACTCATCAGAAACAACTAGAATTCTCTAACTACTCCACATGGATCTTTTTGGTCTAGTAGAAGTAGAAAGCTTAAATAGAAAGAAATATACCCTTGTTATAATAGATGATTACTCAAGATATACATGGGTAATATCCTTACATAAAAAGAGTGAAATTTGCAGTATACTGACTAGGTTCTTGAGACAAGTGCAAAATGAAAAAGGAGCTGAGGTAGTCACAAACAGAAGTGATCACGCCACTGAATTTGATCAAGCAGGAGTCGTTAAATATTGTGATGATCATGGTACAAGACACAACTTCTCAGCACCTAGGACACCACAGCAAAATGGTATAGCAGAAAGAAAAAATAGGACACTCATAGAAACAGCTAGAACAATGCTTGCTGATGCAGATTTACCTAAAAAATTTTAGGCTGAAGTAATAAACACTGCATGTTATGTTCAAAACGGTGCCTTATACATAAGCTACATAAAAAGACTCCTTATGAATTATGAAAAGGAAAGGCACCAAGTGTCAAGCACTTCCATGCATTTAGATGCAAATGCTACATTCACAACAATGATAAACAATACATACAAAAATTTGATCCTAAGACGGATGAAGGAACGTTTTTAGGATATTCCACAACTAGCAAAGCTTTCAGAGTATACAACAAGAAAACACAAACAGTTGAGGAATCAGTTCACGTTTCCTTTGATGAATATGAAATATCCATTCGTACTGCTAATGTTTTTGATGAGGAATATGCATGCATAGATAATGAACAGGATGCAGACAAGAGCTCTGATGTTGCAGAAAAGGATGAACAGTCTACAAATGCAGAAGGAAATATCACTGCAGCAGAGCCAGAGCAATACACAATACAACAACAGTTGGGGGAGATCACTATTGATCAATAGAAAGATAAAAGAAGATAGATCAAGGCACATACAGAAGATGTCATCATTGGAAACAAAGATGCATCAGTGCAGACAAGAAGGGCAACAACCAAAGAGTGCCTGTCAGCCTTTTTCATATCAGAAATAGAGTTAAAGACAGTAGAACAACCTCTGAATGATCCAAACTGGATTGAGACCATGCAAGAAGAATTAAATTAATTTCATAAAAATGAAGTGTGATATTTGGTGCCTAGACCTAAAAACTATCCGGTTGTTGGCTGCAAGTGGATATTCAGAAATAAAACTGATGAGAATGGAATAATCATCAAGAAAAAAAAGGGCTAAATTAGTAGCAAAAGGTTACTCACAAGAAGAAGGGATTGATTTTGATGAAACCTTTGCCCCTATTGCAAGATTGAAAGCTATAAGAATGTTCCTTGCGTATGCTGCACACCAAGGATTCAAAATCCATCAAATTGATGTAAAGAGTGCATTCCTCAATGGAAAGGTACAAGAAAAGGCCTATGTTGAACAGCCTCCTGGATTTGAAGACTTCGATCATCCAAATTATGTCTACAGGTTAGACAAAGCCTTATATGGCTTAAAACAAGCTCCAAGGGCATGGTATGAAACGCTTTCAACCTTCCTGTGTGAAAATGACTTTCAGAGAGGAAAATTAGATACCACCTTATTCCTTAAGAAACATAAGGAGTATACACTCTTAGTGTAAATGTACGTAGATGATATTATATTTGGCTGCACTAATAATAAGCTGTGTGAAAGAATTGCGGCCCTAATGAAATCAAAATTTCAAATGACATTAATGGGAGAGCTGAAATACTTTTTAGGTTTTCAGGTTCAACAACTAAATTAAATCAGGCTAAATACCTGAAGAATATAATTAATAAATATGGCCTAGACAATGCAAGTCATATGAAAACTCCCATGAGCTTAGCTGCAAAAGTAGACAAGGATGAGAACCGGAAAGGAATAAATCAAAAAATGTATAGGGGCGTAATAGGATCAGTTTTGTACCTAACTGATACCATTTTATCAGGGATCATGTGCAAAAAGGTCATATCTAATTGGAATATATACTGTAACCCCGAAAATTTCGTGATAAATTATTGTCTCAATAAATAATAAAAATATAAAAATATAAAGGGGTTATAAAATTCATTTGTCAAAAATTAAGATAAAAATATGATAAATACGGATAAAATGAAACCCAAATATACAAATATGAGGGACTTAATACCCTTTTGATTTTTAAAACCCCTCCTTTGACCCGCCACACCACTTCACCCTCCCACTACTCCTCACCACTTCTCCTACCACCTCCACTACTATCAACTCACTTTCACTCTCTCCCATAATTCATTTTTCATTTCCTCTCCCCGCACCTGGAGTATCAAGCATGATGACATTGATCACCACCCCGTCATCTTGCGCCGCTTCTTTGTAAGCCGCCGTCATGCTCAACCCTGGTGTGGTCGTTCTTGCTCGTTGACGTCGGAAAGAGGTAGAAGAAGGTGAGGTTGAACAGCTTCTTCCTCTTCGTTTGGTAGTTTTCACTGGGTCATCACTTATGAGGGCTCGAGAAGGATACTAATATTATAATGTACGGCTGAGCTTTGTCACAGACATCTCCTCCTCGTCATAACCTGTTCCCGGCTCCTAACCTAAGCACGACAAGGTCGCCACGGTAGTTGTGGGCGTTATGTGATCGTGCCACCTTGCCT
>JAOVYX010016951.1:0-23334 GCA_035668315.1 Drosera spatulata | reverse complement strand
GGTGGGTTTTGGGTTTAGAATAGCAGCGCTCCCCAATAAATCGAGAGAGGGAGAGGGTCTGGTTTGGTGGGTACTATTGATGAAAGAAGAAGTTGGATCGTTTTAATCAAAATATTAAATGCTTCAACTCAACAGCAACAACCCAGCAAGCAAAGCAGAACGAACCAAGCAACAAAGAGCAAACCAAGGAAACCAAATACTCTGAAAATTGCTACACAACTAGTCTGTCTACTTTTTGATATGAGATGTAGACAGAGAAATCTGTCAAATCTGAGGAAATTCGAGGGTGAATTGCTTGGTTTCAGCAACTGCCCACCTTCGATTTTCCTCTCAACATTCGTTTTTTCTGGTGCCCACTTGGTCAATTCTCTTCATCAAGGTAAATTTCTTATGGGTATCTTCGATTTCCCAATTTATTTGGGGTTTTGATTGAAATTGGCATCTGGGTTTCTGTAAAAAGAGGGATTCTGGGGCTAATTGCTTGCCTGATCTATGAAATTTGCATCTTTTGGAAATCTAGGGTTTGTGTTCTGCTTCTGGGATTTGTATCTGGGCATGCTTGTTAGCTGATTTGGGTACCCTTTTTGGTTTTGTTGGGTTTTCAGCATCTTTTGATATCAGATCCTGGCTTTTCATTGCTTTGAAGAAAGGATGAGAGTTTGTGGTGGTCATTGCTGCAGTACCAGTTTGGAAGAATATGACATTTTGATTCTTTGGTGACTTGTTGGGGGAAGCCTAATACCGAGGGGGCGTGGTGATAAATCCCTGGTGATTGAATTTTCGGCGAAGAAGAGTAGTGGTTACTGCTCAGTAGCTTCGATTACAGAAGGAAAATGGTAAATTTTTCACTCTAGGTGTTGAATAGAGTGAAGTGGGTCGGAGACTAGGACTAGAATGGAGGATTTCTCCAAATATGCTCATAGCCCGGCTCATTCAGCTGTTCTTCGTCATGATTATAATGCTTTGCATAAGATTATTGGAAGCGTCCCTAGATTGCCAAAGGCTGGAGAGGTGAACACTGAGGCTGAATCCATTGCTGCTGAGCTTGATGCTGATAAGTTTTCGGAGGTGATTGATAGGAGGGATGTTCCCGGGCGTGAAACGCCATTGCATCTTGCAGTCAGACTAAAGGATGCACAATCAGCTAAGATATTGATGGCTGCTGGTGCTGATTGGAGTTTACAGAATGAGAACGGCTGGAATGCACTTCAGGAGGCAGTTTGCACTAGAGAAGAACAGATTGCTATGATAATTGCACGGCACTATCAACCCCACGCTTGGGCAAAATGGTGTCGTCGGCTTCCTCGAATCATTGCTACAATGGCGAGAATGCGTGACTTCTACATGGAGATATCTTTCCATTTTGAGAGTTCTGTTATCCCTTTCATTGGCAGGATTGCCCCTTCAGATACTTATCGCATATGGAAGCGGGGTTCTATTCTTCGTGCTGATATGACCCTTGCTGGTTTTGATGGGTTCCGGATTCAACGATCAAATCAAACATTTCTCTTCCTCGGAGATGGTTACTCTCCCGAAAATGGTAGCACGTCGTTGCCTTCAGGTTCTTTGATTGTCCTTTCTCACAAGGATAAAGAAATAACAAATGCTTTGGAGGGAGCTGGTGCTCTTCCTTCAGAAGCTGAAGTTGCCCATGAAGTAGCATTGATGTCTCAGACTAACACTTACAGGCCAGGCGTTGATGTTACCCAGGCTGAGCTTGTCCCACAGTTGAATTGGAGGAGACAAGAGAGGACAGAGATGGTTGGCAATTGGAAGGCTAAGATCTATGACATGCTTAATGTCATGGTGAGTGTGAAGTCAAGGCGTGTCCCTGGAGCTTTGACAGATGAGGAGCTTTTTGCTGTAGATGATGACGATGAACACGCCAATGGCATAGAACATGATGATTTGGATGGTGTATTGACTGCCGAAGAGAGAAAGCAGTTGGACTCTGCCCTCCGAATGGATGATTCAGAGGATCCTTTTGATGATGAGGATAGTGGTTACAAGGATTGCCATGAAAATGGGGTTAGCGGTGACTACAGTTTGAGTAATGGTACTCTGAAGGATAAGAAAAGTTGGTTCAGCTGGAGGAAGAAGGGTATCAAGAACACGACTGATGGTCCTGCCGATTCTATCAAGAAGATTCCGGAGCTGTCACCCTCACCTGAAACTCAGAAGGATGATTTCGGGGATACAAAGAAGAGAGGAGATAAAAGCAGCAAGAAGAAACTGAAGAAAGGAATCTCCACTGAGTCTAAGTTTGAGAGTGAGTACAAGAAGGGTTTGAGGCCGGTGTTGTGGTTGACTCCAGATTTCCCTTTGAAGTCGGAGGAGCTATTGCCTTTACTAGACATATTGGCGAATAAGGTCAAGGCTATTAGAAGACTTAGGGAGCTTTTGACTACCAAACTTCCTCCAGGCACTTTCCCGGCTAAGGTAATCATGCTTTTGATTTGCTTAGTCTTTGAAGCAGTACTTGTCATTCTGTTGCATTGGGTATGCACGTTGTGACTTTTAGCTCTTATACGTGCTGATGTTGCCTCAAAATTTTCTTCTTGGTTCTTGAGGTAACCCTCTTTCTCTTGCCATTAGGTTGCACCTTCTTCTTTCCCCCGGAGTGTTTTATACGTAGCTATCCATAAGTTTTACCTAATCACTGTTTGTGCCAACGTGAGATTTCGGGTTAAGTAGAAAATAAAGCGTAGTTGGGATGTGCTGCTACATAGCAGGATGATGAGTATTATTTTGTTCTCCTGAAGTACCTAAAGGCTACAGTTTAGATATAATATTTGTGACCTTTCGAGTATAACCTTGTGCCTTTGTCCTCCGCAAAGTTTGCACCAGTGATAACTGCTACTCATTTCATATCTGTCTACACTTTTTAAGACAAAGGCATACACTTGATGGGTATTGTTATGTGTTACACATGGTGTTCTTTAGTCTTCTAACACAAACTTGAATATTGATAAATTGTGTCCTGCACATTATGAAAGGTGGCGGTTTCATCGTATTGATATGGACAAATAAGTTAATCTAGTGGCTATATTGGGTCGTATAATTCTTCAGCATCCTGGAAAGTAGAATCGTTCATGGGGGAATCGAGAATCAATTACCTTTCTAACTTTAGGCAGATATATCTGTCCTAGAGGTTGCAGTCTGGCCCCTTTTTTTTGTTTTTAACTTTTCAGGTTAGGAATCATCAAGTGCTGCTGCTATGTCTCAACTCAAATGGGCTGTGATGGAGTAGATGGTTACATAATGAAATTTATAGCTTTGTTTTTCTGTTGAACTGTAGTAGACATGTTATATGCAGACTGGATTAGACTCGCCCTCCCATACCTTGTCTTGACGGGAGTACCGGGATTGTTATTTGACATGCGTTGGGTGAAATGAAAATTTTGATGAAGATTTCCCATATGATAGTAGCTAACAGAGAAATAAGCTATAGGGTGATTGTCATGTTGTAGGAGTTTGAGAAAGCAAGTTTCACTGTTGCAGGTTGCCATCCCAATCGTCCCAACTATTAGGGTGATCATCACATTCACAAAATTTGAAGACCTTCAGCCGCTGGAGGAGTTTTCAACTCCTCCTTCAAGTCCAACGCATTTCCAAGATGCAAAGTCGGATGGTTCAACTTCATGGATCTCATGGGTCAGACGGAAAAGCGGTGGCCAATCAAGTGACAGCAGCGATGGTCGTTACCACACAGATGATGTTGATCCTTTTCACATCCCATCGGACTACATATGGGTCGATGCCAAAGAAAGGAAACGTCGTAGTAAGTCTAAGAAGACCAAGACTAAGAAGAATCCAAAGCCAGCAGGTTCGAAAAGTGACGATATGGGACATCTGTTGAGCGAAGAAGCGGAGTGATGGACGTTAAGGTGCTTGTTCATGCTTTTATGATTCGATCCGTGACAAGGTGATGCGATGAAGCTGCTTTTATGATTCAATCCGTGACAAGGTGATGCGATGAAGCTATAGCAAAACACAACATAGATTGTTTGTTAAATGTGATCTGAAGTTTGAGAGAAGCAGGATTTGGTACTTCTCTTGCAACCGGTTTACAGCCGGTTGTCGACCTTAATTAACGCCCGGGTTGTTGTATCTGTGTATCATCACTCACAAGTCACTATTGTGATCTTTGTTCCACTTAATTGAGCCATTGTTGTGATCCTCCTGGTTTCATTTGCTGTTCGGCTGAAGCATTTGCCAATTTTCCTCGAAAATTTCATTTCCTTTTACAACACTGTTGTTTTGTTAAAACTTTAAAAATGGTATTGTAGAAATTCTGGGATATTTTCTAGAGATTAAGGTTACAAGCTTATATCTTTTTAAGATTAACGCTTCAAAAAGATATTTTAACAATTTTGATCTTTCAATAATTTTTCTGAAACGATAATCCTACTTGATAGTAGTAGCATTTTTTTTCCCCTTATCCAGGAAGAAAACGCGAAAATCGCAAAAAAGGGAAAAATGAGCACAAGAATGCACTGAGACGCCTCGCAAGTAACCAACTATAAATTCATCGATAAAATTCCCGGTGGATTTGTTGAGTTCCCCAAATCCCAAGACAAACCCTAATCATTGCAACCCAGATTTGGGTTTGGTTTGGTGATCAAGAACTTGGATCGTTTTGATCGGATATTAAACCCTAATGAGCACAACTCAGGTTTTCCTTCTTTTCCTAATTCTAGGGTTTTCTGGGTTTGGTGTTGATCAATTTTGTGGATTTGGTGTTGATCATTTGTTCGTGACAGAAATAAATAATGTATATCTCGTTTTCTTGGCCTTATTTATTGATGGGAACATTGGGTTATGATGGTGGTTGCATATTTGTGTCGTTGATTAGGATGCCATGGTTTGTTTTGGTGGTGTTTTCAGGATTTGTGATTTAAAAACTCCATTAAATGTAGGAAGTATAATCTTATGTGTATATGTGGTGAGTTCTTTTTCTCTTTATATATTTTTATCTTAACATATATGCACTCAAATGACTCTTTGATCATGAAATGTGAACATGTAATGTGGGTGACACACATACACGGACTGATTGGTATCTGAAACTCTGCGATTGAACCAATTGACATTAAGTATATTAATACGGGATCTTATACATGTACTCACTGTGATTTTTTTATTTTCTCATCATATTGAAACCTGAGTATGTGTTTGTATCTCAACAGTGGTATCAGATTTGACTTTTTCGTTGGGGTTAAGAAAGAATGAAAATAGTGGTGGATGCATGCTGCATATCTGTTTGGAAGTAGATAGCATTTAACTTCTTTTGTGATTTGGTTCAGGAGACTTAGACAAGAGACGGGGGCTGCGATTTGTCTACACGAGGGAGAACCATTATATCCTTGGGGTGAGGAAGAGTAGGAGCTTGAATTGCAGGGGAAAAAAATGGTGGATTTTTCATCTGAAGTGTTCAATATCGTGAGCGGGTTAGAGATTAGAACTAGAACGGATGACTTCGCCAGATATACTCATAGCTCAGCGCATTTAGCTGTTCTTTGTCGTGATTATTCTGCTCTTCGTAATATTATTCTTGCTCTCCCTAGATTGCCTAGAGAAGTTAAGACGGAGGCTGAGTCCATTGCTGCAGAGCTTGATGCCGTTAAGGTTTCGGAGGTAATTGATAGGAGGGATGTTTCCGGACGTGAGACAGCATTGCAGCTTGCGGTTCGGCTGAAGGATGCACAATCAGCTAAGTTATTGATGGCTGTTGGTGCTGATTGGACTTTACAAAAGGAGAATGGGTGGAATGCATTTCAGGAGGCTGTTTGTCATAGGGAGGATCAGATTGCTAAGATAATCGCACTACTCAACCTACCATATTCTTCAGCAAAATGGTATCGCCATATTCCTCGCATCACAGCATCAATGGCCAGAATACACGACTTCTACATGGATATGTCTTTTCAATTTGAGAGTTCTGTTATCCTTTTCATTGGTAGGATTGCCCCGTCAGATACTTATCGCATATGGAAGCGGGGTTCCAATGTTCGTGTTGATATGACTCTTGCTGGCTTTGATGGATTCCGGATTCAAAGATCTGATCAAACCTTTCTTCTTCTTTTTTCGGAGACGGTTACTCCCAGAAAATGGTAGTAAATCGTTGCCTACGGGTTCTCTGATTGTCTTATTTCACAAGGATAAAAAAACATCTAATGTTTTGGAGGGAGTTGATGTTCTACCATCAGAAGCCGAAATGGACAACGTGGTTGCATCAGTCTCTAAGCTCAGCACTTACAGACCAGGCATTGATGTTACTCAGGCTGAGCTTGTTCCCCAGTTGAATTGGAGGAGTCAAGAGAGGACGGAGATGGTAGGCAAGTGGAAGGCTAAGATCTATGACATGCTTAATGCCATGGTGAGCATGAAGTCAAGGCGTGTCCCTGGAGTTAGGAAGGACGAGAAGTTTTTCTCTGTTGATGATGCCGATGAACAAGCCAATGGCGTGAAGCATGATGATTTGGATAGCATATTGACTGCAGAAGAAAGGAAACAGTTATATTCTCCTCTCAGAATGGATTCTGGGGACACAAAGAACAGAGCAGAGGAGAACAGCAAGAAGAAGCCGAAGAAAGGAGCCTCCGCTGAGGCTAAGCGTGGCAGGGAGCATAAGAAGGGCGTGAGACCGGTTTTGTGGTTGACACCAGGTTTCCCTTTGAAGACAGAGGTGCTCTTGCCATTACTAGACATATTCGCCGATGAGCTTAAGGCTGTTAGAAGACTTAGGGAGCTTTTAGCTACTAAACTACCTCAAGGCACTTTCCCAATCAAGGTAATTATAATCTTGCTTTTCATTATTGATTTACTGTTTAAAGATTTACTGTCTTGCCATTGCTTCTGTTGTCCACCTCACTCAAATAGTCGTTATTGATGCAGATTCCTGAAACATTAGTTCCTATACTTGTCCGGTTTTCTTTCGCCTAGATCAAACTGTTCTTTTGCTGGAGTGATTTAATGTTGCAAATTACATGTTGCAACTTAATTTTAAGCTTGCAGGTTGCCATTCCAATTGTCCCAACCATCAGGATGATCGTGACCTTCACAAAATTGAAGTACCTTCAGCCAATAGACGAGTTTTGGACTCCCCCTTCAAGTCCAACGCATATTCAAGATGCCAAGTCGGAAGGTTCAACCTCATGGATCTCGTGGGTGAAAAGGAAAACTGGTCGCCAGTCAAGTGAGGGCATTGACATTCGCCACCACATTGGCGAGGTTGATCCTTTTCATATCCCTATGGACTACATCTGGGTCGATGCCAACGAAAGGAAGAGTTTTAGTGAATCGAAGAAGACCAAGGCTAAGAAGAATACAAAGCAAGCGGAAAGCGAGGAAACGGGACATCTATGGACTGAGGAAGCAGAGTGGTACAAGGATGCTTGTTCATGCTTTTCTGATTTGTCCATGAGAAGGTAATGCGATGAAGTTTTAGCGAAGGACAACATAAATTATTCTTTGCGACCCGTTTACAGACGGTACTGAACCTTAATTTATGGACATCCTGTTTATGGCTATTTCTTTACAAATCATTATTGTCACTATTTTCTTTCAGAAAGATTCATTGTTGTGATATTTCTTTCACTTAATCAAGCCTTGGTTGTGATATTTGTTGTGAGTTACAAACTGCAGAGCACTCCTATAAGTCATAAAAAATACTCCATCCTTCGCGGTCTTCACATTTTAACACAACATGAATATAATAGATTATATCTTTAACTTCAAAAATATCTATAATTATTTTATATAATATTAATATAAAAATATATAATTTATATTAAGATCGACATTACATGATAAATTTGAGTAAAATGAAGTTAAAATGCCATGTGCGGAGCAACCCAATACAAACTTAGTATGGCATGTATCTTATACGCATTACATGAAGCGAAATCTCACTAAAACCGTGCCAATCTGTCCAAATTTCCTTTCAAGTGTCGAACTTGCGTTAGTATAAACTCACCTTCAATTTGTTTGCCTAGCTCCCCAAAACCCTAACTGAGACGAAACGAGAATGAAAACGAGGGTTTGGTCTGGTGGGCACTGAATGAAGAGGTTCTTCGATCTAAGGTTTGCTTTCTGTTCTATTCCTCGATTTCGTTTCTGGGCATGTTCGAGTACCCTTTTTCGTTTCCTTTCCGTTTTCAGCATTTGTGATTTCTAAATTTTTGGTTTTGAAAGGGATGAGAATGGTGCTGTAGTGAGATGTTTGTTTAGAAGAAGATAGCATTTTGATTATTGGGTGATTTCTTGAGGAAAACATGGTGGATTCTTCATTTCAGATGTCCAATATTGTGACTGGGTCAGATAATACCGGGACTAGAATGGGGGACTTTCCTGATTATGCTCATAGTCCGGCGCATTTAGCTGTTCTTCGTCGTGATCGCTCTGCTCTTCGTGAAATAATCAAAGGTCTCCCTAGATTAACTAAGGCTGAGGAAGTTAAGACAGAGGCCGAGTCCATGCTCCAGTAGAGCATGCTGAACAGTTTTCGGCGGTAATTGATCGGAGGGATGTTCCCGGACGTGAGACACCGTTGCATGTTGCTGTTCGGCTGAAGGATGAACAATCAGCTAAGATATTCATGGCTGCTGGTGCTGCTTCGAGGTTACAGAACAAGAATGGTTGGAATGCATTTCAGGAGGCAATATGTAATAGGGAGTTTGAGATCGCTAATATAATTGGACGATTCAGACCTTCCCTTCATTGGGCAAAATGGTGTCGCGGGCTTCCCCGCATCATTGCATCAATGGCCAGAATATGCGACTTCTACATGGAGATAACTTTTCATTTTTAGAGTTCTGTTATCCCTTTCATTTGTAGGATTGCCCCTTCAGATACTTATCGCATATGGAAGCGGGGTTCTAATGTTTGTGCCGATATGACCCTTGCTGATTTTTATGGATTCCAGATTCAACGATCTCATCAAACATGTCTTTTTTTCGGAGACGGTTGCTCGCCAGAAAATGGTGGCAGGTCGTTCCCTTCAGGTTCTCTGATTGTCTTAACTCACGACGATAAAGAAATAACAAATGTTCTGGAGGGAGCTGGTGCTCGACCGTCAGAAACTGAATTTGCCCGCAGAATAACATTGATGTGTAAGGGCTGTACTTTCATAGAGGACGTCGATGTTACTCGGGCAGAGCTTGTCACGCAGTTGAATTGGAGGAGACAAGAGAGGACGGAGATGGTTGGCAATCGGAAGGCTAAGATATATGACATGCTTAATGTCATGGTGAGCATGAAGCGAATGCGTGTCCCTGAAGCTTCGATGGATGATGCCAATAAACACGTCAATGGCGTGAATCATGATGATTTGGATGACGTATTGACTGCTGAAGAAAAAAAGCACGTTGACTCTGCTCTCTATATGGATGATGTTGACGATCCTTTTAACCATAAGGATAATGATGACAATAATTGGTGTGAAAACTGGCTTCGTGGCGCATATGACAAGGGTGTAAGTAATGCTACGCTGAAGGATAAGAAGAGTTGGTTCGGCGGCAGGAAGCAAGGGATCCAGAATGCGACTGAAGGATCTGCCTATTCAATCATAAAGATTTCGGAGCAGTCTTCTTCACCCGAAACTCAGAAGGGTGATTTGGGGGATACAAAGAAGTGGGAGATAAAAGCTGCAAGAAGAAACCGGGGAAAGGAACATCCACTCAGTCTAAGCTTGAAAGCGAGTATAAGAAGGGTTTGAGGCCGGTTTTGTGGCTGACACCAGATTTCCCTTTGAAGATAGAGGAGCTCTTGCCTTTGCTAGATATATTTAGCCAATCAGGTTTGGGCCGTTAGAAGACTTAGGGAGCTTTTAAGTACGAAACTACCTCAAGGAACTTTCCCAGTGAAGGTAATCTTGCTTTTCATTTGCTTATTCTATGAAGATTATTGTTGCAAACAATCTTGAACAAGTTTTTATTCACACTCAGATTAAGTGAATGTCTAGTAAGTTGTTATAGCAATTAAGAGGATGTTATGTATTATGAAAGGGTTGTGTCTTTTCTTATGGGTTATGATCTTTGATGAAAAGGTATGACCATTACTACATATAAGTCTCATGTAACTTGTTAGGACAACAATGAGTCTTGAAAGACACTTTTTTATCCTAGTTGTATTTATTTTTGAGTCGATCTAAGAGGTCCTCTTTGATGAATCCTAGCCGATTGATGTCCTTATTGTCGATTTCCTCTTAAATCGGTCCACCATCTCGTTTTCACTGCATCATTTGATATCAAAGCAAACAACGGTCCTTGGAGATTCATGCTTGGTTGATGATAAAATGTCCCATGGTATAGTGCCCTAAACAAAGTGTTTGGCGAAGAACCTCGATGCAAGAGGAGTGGCTAACCGATATTGAAGAGTTGAGACGAGAGCTTAAGGAAGTGACCTTTCGCCTTCATGAGGTGGATTCCTTATGGGCACGTGGTCAGTCTATAATCCTATATGATGATTGTCATTCCTACTTTTATCCTTTTCATGAAGATAACCAAGTGAATATGTAACTTTTTGATTGCTAGACAACCAATCTATGATGATTATGATGAAGATGACAAGCTTATCTCTAGGGAGGAGTCATTCATTAAGGGAAGACATGAAGTATACGATGATATCATGTAGTATGACGAAGTCGAAACCTCGATGATCCCATTTGATTCCAAACTTATGAAGAATGATCAAGTCATGGAGCATTATTACGGAGAGCATATGGACGAGGGAAAGAAAATCAGGAAATTATTCCTTATCATCCTCAAGCACTTCAAAATTAGAAGGCGTGTAATGTCTAATAAATTCTTCAATCACTTAATTGAAACTCGAGGATGAGCTTCATTTAACCGGGTGAGAATGATGCAAAGAATCTTGAACAAGTTTTTATTCACACTCAGATTAAGTGAATGCCTAGTAAGTTGTTATAGCAATTAAGAGGATGCTATGCATTATGAAAGGATTGTGTCTTTTCCTGTGGGTTGTGATCTTTGATAGAAAGGTGTGACCATTAATATAAATAAGTCTCATGTAACTTGTTGGAGCAACAATGAGTTGATGAATAATATTTGTCTTGTTGAGTTTTGAAAGACATTTCCGATCCTAGTGGTATTCGTATTTGAGCCGATCTAAGAGGTCCTCTTTGTTGAATTCTAATCGATTGATGCCCTTATCGTCGATTTCCTCTTAAATCGGTCCACCATCTCATTCCACTACGTCATTTGATATCAGAACAAACATCGGTCCTTGGTCGTCTCATACTTAGTTGATGATGATATGCCCCAGTGTATGATGTTATAGAAAACGTGCTTTGCAAAGAGTCTCGATGCATGAGATGCGGATTGCCGAAGTTGAAGAGTTGAGACGAGAGCTTAAGGAAACGACCTTTCGCCTTCATAAGGTGGATTCCTTGTGGGCATGGTGAGGGATTCGCATTTCAAGTTTTATCCTTTTCATGAAGGAGACATGATGAAGATGCCAGAATTCTTAGTTATTGGACAGCCAATCCATGATGAGTATGATGAAGATGACAAGATTATTTCAAGAGAAGAGTCATCCATTGCCAAAAATCACAAAGTATATGATGCCTTTATATATTATGAAGAAGACGAAGCCTCGATGATCTTGTTTGATTCCAAAATTATGAAGAAGGATCAAGTCGTGAAGCACTATTATGAAGAGCATTTACATAAGGGAAGGAATACCTGAAGATTATTGTTAATCATACTCAAGCGATTCTCTAATTATCATACTCAAGCGATTCAAGGTCAGAGATCGTGTGATGTCTAATAAGTCTTCCAATCACTTAATCGAGGACGAGTTTCATTTAACCAGGGGAGAATGATGCAAAGAATCTTGAGTATGTCTTCATTCACTTTTAGATTATGTGAATGCTTGGTAAATTATTACAACAATTAATAGGATGATATGTATTTAGATAGTTATTAAAGGATTGTGTCTTTTTATAAGGGTTATGAACTTTAGTGAAAAGGTATGACTATTAGTATAAATAAG
This sequence comes from Drosera spatulata, assembly GCA_035668315.1. Taxonomy (NCBI): domain Eukaryota; kingdom Viridiplantae; phylum Streptophyta; class Magnoliopsida; order Caryophyllales; family Droseraceae; genus Drosera; species Drosera spatulata. The sequence continues at coordinate 11,319 of JAOVYX010016951.1, read as the reverse complement.
TTTTATGTAACTTGTTGGAGAAACAATGAATTGAAGAATAATATTATTATGTGTTGAAAGACTTTGTCCCGATCCTAGTTGTATTCGTCCTTAGTCGATCTTAAAGGTCCTCTTTGAAGAGCTGATTGATGCCCTTATCCTTGATTTCCTCTTAATTCGGTCCACTATCATTTCCACTGCGCCAATTATTTTCTCATCGTTGCTTCCGGTGTCTAGCTTACTACTAGTTAATTTCGAGAGATGCAAATGTTTCATGAAATTTACTTATTGGTTCTTATACGGTCCCTCTGCTCTTTGGCCTTTCATTTGCAATTTCCTTCTGCGGGAGTGATTTCTATGACGTGATTCATTTCTCTTTTCTAATCAATACATTTTAGCTATCTCAATATTTCGGAGGTAGTGGACAAGCATAGTTGGGATATACTATTGGATATCAGGATGAATGGATGATCACTAGATTCTCCCAAGTACCAAGAGTTCTTCCCAGAAGGGCCAAATCAGCTCGTCTACTGTAAGTGCAGAAAATTAGTTGTGGCAGGCATTCTTTAGAGGATTGATTAATTGAGTACTGTATTTTTCTTGTGGATTTTGTTCCTTGCCCTGATGTCTTCGTGAGCAAATTTCGTCTTCCATATACACTTTATAGGCTCTTAGCTCCGACGGAGCCATATTTGCTGGCTTCTCTATCCCAATAGGCATGTCTAGCACCCATTCATCAGTTGTGTGCTTCTGCTTGAATCAAACTAAGTAGTTTTCAAACTCCTTAATCCTTCAGAAGTCGAAATGTTGAAGGGAACCATTATTTGTGTTTCTGATGGGACAGATTAACCCATGAGAGGGTGGCAGGGTGCATTCACATATTTCCAAGACTTGTGCGTTGGCGGTTTCAGCAAACATCTGCAACCTTGGAAGCTAACACTATAGCATACACATGACGATCTTCTAGTTATAGACTAGATATCTGTGCTTGAGGTTACAATGTCCTGCATTGTTGTATACCCTTCTTCGGGTTAAAGAATCACCTAATGCTGCAGCATTAAGAAGAAGAAATAACTTGAGAATATAGTATGTGATTGTATCAGTCTGAGTCCTGCATGCATTTCATATCAAATAGTTCCATGGCAGGCACGCATTTTTTAGCGAACTGTTTTCACAAGAATCAAAGCAAATTTTTTTTTGTTGTTGTTGCAGGTTGTCATCCCCATTGTCCCACCCATCAGGGTGATTGTCTCGTTCACAAAATTTGAGGTCCTTGAGCCGAGTGAGCAGTTCTCAACTCCTCCTTCAAGTCCAACGCATTCCCGAGATGCCAAGTCGGATGGTTCAACCTCATGGACCTCGTGGATGAGACGGAAAAGTGGTGGCTAGCCAAGTGAGAGCAGCGACAGTCGTCACCATATTGACGAGGTTGATCCTTTTCATATCCCTTCGGACTACATCTGGGACGATGCCAAACGTTGCAGTAAACCCAAGAAGACCAAGATCAAGAAGAACCCAAAGCAAGCAAGTGCAAAAAGCGGGGAAATGGGACATCCGTTGAGCGAAGAAGCCAAACCCGAGGACAAGATCAAGAGGAAACCAAAGCAAGCGAGAGCAACGAGGAAATGTGACATCCGTTGAGTGAAGAAGCGAAGTCATAGAAAGGCAGCTTCGTCGTGCTTTTCTGATTCAATCTGTCCGAAGGTAATGCGAGGCACAACACGTAGATTATTTATTCCTATCTTCTGAAGTTAGAGAGAAGCAGGTTTTTGATACTTCTCTTGCAACCAGTTTACAGATGCCGAGTTTTTGCGTCTCATCTATCATCACACAAACCGTGATTGTGATCGTTACTGTGATGCCGGGTTTTAGCCATCTATCAGCTTTAGTTTCTTTTTGGCACCATGATGATGATTGGCGGATAATGCAGTATCCACGCTCCCTCGTGTGCAGCTTTTGTACAATCAGGTCTTATATGCGGAACATCTGTTTGAAAGATCCACATGGTATGCACGCTCTTACTCCGGGACGAGCTCTTTAGGAATAAAAGTAATGCAACTAGGACGAGCAACATCTCGAATAGTGATTTCGGGTTTATACAAAGTGGATGTTTAGTTATCTACATGTGTTCTACCAAAACCTATCTTTGTTGACGCTCAAGTAACCAGCCATTACTTTTCCGCCAGTGTTTCTCATGCCATCTATGAGGAAGCACCATGTTGACCCCAACGCTCCTATGAAGAAGTCTGATTCCGTCGCCATCAAGAAATTAACAAGAGGGTAGTTTGTGCTGGTTTTCCGGCCAAGGCTAGCCTCGTAGACAGCCATCGTCATGTTGCCCACTTGCCGCTTCACTTCCGTGAAGTAGAAGTCCCAGCGAGGGTACGACTTTGTTCTGTCTAACACTTCCTGCAACATAAACAAAACCATTGAACCTTGAGAACCCAGATTTCAACTCCTGGTGCACAACAAGACAGTCCAACCACGGAGCCATTTTCCCGACATCTAGCATAGTCTCTCCCTAACCCTGAAAAAGAAGAAACGGATAACAACATATACCTGCATTTCAGTAGATAGCCAAATGCTATGAAGATCAGGAAACCGCTTTCTGATGCGACCAGCAAGATTCATGTACTCTTTGAATCCAACAACCTTCATTTCACACGCCTTGTCTCCCATCCTCACATGCATGCTTAGCAGTGGCCTGGGAATCCACGGCTTGTGGTCGGACCACACATATTTTTCTATCTCTGAAATAGGCTGCCCTGAATTAGCCTGATGAGGCAAACTCAGGGTATGAGCTTACAGAATAATATGAACATCAATTGGAAGTTTTAATAGATATAGCATTTGGCAGTTCCCGGGTTCGTTTTCTTGGCAAAAGCAGCTTGATGAATAAGAAGTCAGCTACCTTAGGCCACTCTCCATCTAGACCGGCGAGGACCATTTTGGCTGCTTCTTTCCCGAACGCAGCATGTCTTGCAGCATTCATCAACTGGCATGTGTATTCTGTTTGAAATCTCATCAGATAGCGCACTGCCTGTAGAAGAATTATCCAATATCATGAGTTTGTCATAAGTGATCAGTAGTTGAATTATTTGTCGTGAATTGAGAGATGCAACAGAAAAATGATCTCATCCCATACCTGCGCTCGCCACCATCGCCTATCCATCTTGCGATGAAAGGCAACAAAGCTCCCATTTATTTCTGTTGTTGGTTGCAGATAGCTCCACGGGCTCCCCCACTTCCTGCATTTTAGTCACTGCATCATTCACTATTTGACAAGGCCTACATAAGAATGGATTTGAAGATAGGTGAGCTGCTTGCCTAGGAGTCCGACTCGTCCATATTTCCTTTGAGGTGTAATTATCTTTGGTCCTTATAGTTCCTTTTTCCCACACTTCTTTCTGTTGCATAAGTTCAAAAGCACGATCTCGACACTCTTGGGAAGTTTCAGGAAAGAAGTAGCAAGACCAACTGGAGCGTGATGAACCTGCACTGGACACCGCATTGACTCAGTTGTCACGTAACTTGGTTATTCAGGGAGGCAAAGAAATTACCTAGAAATGGATTACTACCTTTACAACCATCATGATCCGCCCGATTGTAGTAGCTAGTTACAAGTACTCGATTCTCGTTGATAGCAATGGCCAGAAGCCCACACATCCCTGCAATCTGTGCTCCAATACCAAATCCTGGAGGTCTTTCCCAATCAGCTACCAAAAATTTAACATCAGGATCATTGCAATTCTCTGGGTGCTGATGGAGCCATATATCTTTTTGCACCTTTCTTGTAAGTGGGTAATTCTCTTCGTCCGATCCCAGGATCTGCAGCAGTGAAGCCAAGGGAAAAAAAAATTAGAGTTCAAGCTCACTTCATCTGTGAACTACTGGCAAGCTGTTCATTGTTAGAGGCAAACATACCCAAGGAGGATAAGCACCTTCTGATATATCTCGATGCCTATAATCCTTCAGTTGTTTATCAACAGGCGTCGAAGGGTAAAGGTCCAGCGATCCCCTCCAAATCGACCAAGGAAGGAACCTCTCACCAGCAACCCGTTTATCGAGCCGTTCATTCGCTAACTCCTTCAATTTACAGTTCACCAAGTGCGGCGCTTTTGGAACACTAGATCTGCTTCGACCGAAGTTCCTCACAAGCACTGTCTCCTCGCCATTTTCATCCATTGATTCATTCACTAAAACACTCCATGCCGAATGAAGCAATTCCAACTGCTCCGCATCGCAACACCTGCCACTACTATGTAAAGTTGTCACTTTCTCCACTGTTCTTGGCCTTGAAGCGCCACCTTGAACTGCCACCATATCTACAATACAATACCATTGAGGCCGGTCATCATAATAGAGTAATTAGATGAACATGTTTACATATTTAACATTGAACAAATATGTGGCCACTCATGGATTTGCCAAGCCTGATATCTCATGTTAGCATTATCCAGTCAATGTAGTAACAGCTTTATCCTATAATTCAGCATTGAGGCTGTAACAAATGCAATGTGTTCTTCACTTCTCAACAACATTTCAAGAAAACCAATAAACAGATTATCAAGAAAACATCAATCCCTTTTTTCAATCAAGCCGATAGATCATGAACAGGAAAGCACTTGCATTTACTCGTTCCACGGGAACTCGAATTCCATGGCCGAATAGCAGTGGAGATGCTGGAGAATGAAATCCCACCAAACTCAAAGGTACCAAATGAGGTAAGGGCAGCAAGGAACAGAGAAGTGAGGCAGACCCCACAGAGAAATCCCACAACACAAATCTGGCAAGGGAATGAACTGCTCATCTGCAACGCTTTCAATGATACCACTCTTTCAATCAACTTCTGATCTTCCTTCTCCAAAATTTTCATCTCTAGAGTTAAATCTTCAACAATATCATTTCTGTTCAGTACGGTGGAAACCCGGAATCAGAAATTCACCCAAAACATACAAATAATCGAGGATTTGGGGACCAACAGAGATTCATAATCAACAAAAAGGGTCCACTGTATTCGTCCCAAAGTGAACATTGAAACCATAGACAGACCTTGTGCAATGCAAACAGCTTTCCCTTATTGGTATAACTTTTTCAACTACTTTTTACCTGTAAAATGAATTGGAACAGATGAGTAAAGTCTCAGAACTCACATGATTTGTGCTATCAACCACAGCGCAGAAACAGACATGTAGGTGACGGAAATTCCCAACCCAAAACCCCAAATGTTCGATGCATCTGTCTAGTCATGTGACTAATCATACATATCTCATGGTTGTTGATCTTTGATTAACTAATATCATCAAACACATACCATGAATAACAACACTAAACCAAACCCAATAAACCCACTAAAACATACTCTAATCTGCAATCATGAATTGAATCCCCAAACATGAAATCAGATTCAAGGATCCAAAACAGTGAATACCCAGATACCTGATTTCACACACTTGAACAGAATCGGTGAAGAAGTGAAAGACCCATCACCATGAGCGTCAAAACAACGATGAATTGATCAAAACATTGTTGATGTGAGAAAAGAATGATGGAGATTTAGAGTAGAGTAGAAGCAAAGAAGTGATGGGATTTTGGGACCATTTTAAAAAAACAAATAAAGCAAAGGTGAGGCTCATCCATGCAAGGGGACACCTGTACAATACAACCCAATAAGATGAAAACAATACTAACAAATACAAAAACCCCATTGAAAATCTCACATCAAAGAAAGAATCTCATAACCCAAAAAGCAACACATACCAAACCCACACCCATAAAGCTTCATCATCAGAAAAAGAACTGCTCTGTTCCCTCTAATCTGATTAAACAAAGCTCTCTTTTTTTTTTTTCTAACAAAAATGATGATTAAGATGAAGATGAATCAAACCAGTGTTTTACTGGGTATAGTCAGCTTTTTTGCAGAGGATATTCATATGGGGATCAAAATTTTTGCTGCAAAAGAACAGAGGTGGTGTTGCGGTTGTATATGGTGCAGGCAGAGACAGTGAAGAGTACAATACAACAACTTCCTCCTCTTTCTCTGCCTCGATCATGGAGAGTGGGAGCCACACTTATTTTTCAATTGTAGTTGAATCAGGGTACTCCCTCTCCCTCTCCCATTAATCTAAAATTTTGTTTGAATACGAGAACTTACATCAGTGTTAAATTTATATAAATTTTAATAAAAAATAAATATTTTATTAATGATAATAAAATTTATTATAATAATTATAAAAAAATTAATATATGTATTATAACAGATGATATTGACTTAATATTTTTTATATAAAAGATTATCAAAAATAAAAACATTTCATCGATAAAAAATATTTTAATTAATTTAAAACAAAAATAATAGTTTTTAATTATTATTTTTTTTCATTTTAGGTTGTGTTGATGATATTAATAATAATGAAAATGGAGTTGTAGAAGATAAAATGAATGAATTGTGAATAATGGTGGTCTATTGTCGGCCATGGATTAATTATTGTCAACTAGGACTATAGCTGGGAATTTGGTGCGGCTGATAATATTTTGTAACGTACTGGTTTTGGCCATGTGGTTGAAGGGTTTTTAATGTGTGATCAAGATAATGTTTAATCATTACCTCATTTCTTTCGAGCATTACTCATATCATGTCATTGTAAATGAAAAATAAAAGACAGGCTTCGATTTCGTTCTGATATTTTTTTTTAACAAACAACTCTGCTACAGTAAAAGAATTCCCGATAATGTTAATAAGAGCAAGTCATTACATGACTACAACTGGTATTGCGAATGCAATTGAAACAACAAACGTGGTGGGTCCCACCAGTCCCCGCGCCCATTATTCACGCTAAGGTCCGGAACAGAACGCAAAAATATCATGAAGTGGATTCAAGCTGGCAGTGTTCATCTGTTTAACACTGAAGCGCCCAGGCCTCAGGGAAATATTTGTTCGTAACATGGTATCAAACGGGTATGTTTCTTGACAATCTTATCTTAGTCTATGTTACTTCACTTGGTTATCTGATCGAAACCCCCCCGTGCGATCCTAAACAAACTGATCAAGTCAATGATAAGATTGTTCGATCATTGAACCCAATTGCGTAGGAGTTTCGCACTCATGTGTAACTTAAATCTAGTATTCCAAAATCGATTGATCAACTAATGTCAACTGTCTTCTGCTTCTATCCTAATTGATTGTGTTATCAAACATGATAAGACCATCGTGGAGAGATAACTAAGTCTATAGACGAAAAATGATGAAAATGTTTGTCGATATGGAAATATTAGTGGAAAGCTAGATACTCTTTTCGTCCCACAAAAAATGTAATATATATATATATATATTATGCATTATTTTATACATATGAATATAAGTCTCGTTTTCATATGATGGTCCCGCAATATATATTAGGTTATAATGCGTAACTTACACAACCATTGATATTTCACGATAAATTTATAAAAAAAACTATATTTAATTATCGTTTCACGCGTATCAAACTTTGCATCGACACATATACTTGATCAAATTATTGCATTCTTTCCGAAATGAAGGGAGTATAACAATGACAAACATAATAATAGCGAAACTTATTAGGATGAATCCAGCAGCCAAAAACTACTGAATGACTTGTTATCATTTTAGAGTTCAAAATCGTAAACCTCTCAGAAGGTGCATCATCTCATCTGTACGTTCACATCCTTTTTCCATTATACTTACTCCCGTAAGAGTTACTCTTGTCTCAATTTAAATATAATATTTTTTTAAAATTAATCTTAATTTATATTTTTATTATCATTTTTTTCATCATTTTCTTTTATTCTTTCTATAAAATCCCATTTATATTTTAATATCTCTAAAATATATTTTATTTTATCAAATTTCGTACAGATTAAATATATATCCATTCAAGAAAACGTTCGATTAAATTTTTCATGGGAGGTAGTAATCTATAGCAACGGTCCAATGACTGGCCCCACTCACGTCCCCACTGCTAGCTCTTCCACACCCCCACAACGGTCATATTTCGAAAGTTCACCCTTCTTCTCTCGCCCAATCCCTCTCCCTCGCCGCTGCCGTCCTCCACCACTCCGCATCTCCTCCTCAACACAGGCTCAAACAACAATGCGCCGCCCTAATTCATCGCTTCAAAATTGACTTAACGATTTCGACTCGGCCAAACCCTAATTTGTTGTCGCCGGTGGTGGAGCGATGGGTTGCTTCTCGACCTGCCTTCCCAAATCAGGTCGACGGAAATACTCGCGGAGATCATCGAGATCGGTGAAGGCTTGGAGTGCGGCGAGTGAAGTCATTGAACCCTCGTTGCAATTACGATGTGAGCAGAAAGTCATTGTTGACTCCCTAACTACACTTGCTAATCAGAAACCGGAGGATCCACCTCCAGATTCATGGTAAGCTATAATTTCACTAGCTTGATTGCGATCTTGTGAATGTATGTCTGATTCATATGTCGAGATTATGATAGACCATATCAACATATGTGGTTTGGCACCAAATCCCGACGCAAGGTTGCTGTGAATGGGATAGAAATGTTTGCTCGTGAATTCATATGCTAATTGTTGGCAGATAGGCTGATAACCTGGTTGAAGAGGCCGAAAGAATATCGTCCGTCCTTGTTCGATGAATTGGATATAAAGATGTTTAATGGTGTACTAATTTCGGCATTTTGTTTGTTCAGGGATGAGGAAAGGGTACAGCCGAACATCAGTGGCAGGAAGAAAGTCACGTTCGATCTCAACATCAAGGTCTACGAGGAGCTACCCATGGAGAGAGACTCCAATGAGATGGAAAGAAATACTAATGAAGCGCTTACATTGGTCACGGAGAGGGTTTCTGATCAGATGGAAAGAAACAATGATGTGGTCAAAGTGACCGCCGATGAAGAGGAAGAGGAGGATGTCGATGACAATAAATTTGATAATTGCCAATCGGATTCAAGCTCGTCCAGTGTATTTACTTATCCTCCTAATTATAGGTACCAAGACTGCCCAGACAGTGATGATGAGTATAATGAAATATTGACTGATGTCTTGGATAATGATGATGATTATGATGATCAAGCCGAAAGTGAGGTTAAACATGATCAGTTTCGGGTTATGGAAGAGTCATCTGGGTCGTTGTTTTCCTTGTCCGCCGAATCCAGGAGGACAAATCTCACCAATGAAGTAGGGCATAAGGAAGTCTGTAGTCCCGTTTCAGTCATGTGTTTGCCAAGGGGTGAATCGCAGGAGATTGAGCTGAATCAGAATAATGAACTACACGATGAGAACGCAAGTACAGATTCTGTGCTCGATCCGGTGGAAAATCTAGCCCATTGGAAGGAAAGAACCAGAGAAGCATCATCATCATATCAAGTGAAGGAGAATGCCAAACTTCACATAGATTCAAATATACCCACCATTAAAGAGCCAAACAGGATGACATTCACGCGTCGTGGCAAGCATTGTTTGGCACGGTCAAAGGATTCGGATCAAGACACAGCTGTGGATGCAAGTCTCTCAAGCTGGCTGATTGAGACGAAAGTAGTAACCCCAGATGCCAAGAGTGGTAGCCCTGCTTCTGTTGGAAATCATTCATCTTCTCGGAGAGCCAGAGGATTTGAAGATAGACCAATCCTAGGGGCTCTGACAGTGGAAGAGATCAAGCAGTTCTCGGCTTCTTCATCGCCAAGGGGATCACCTAGCAGAAGCCCAGATGATATGCCCATCATTGGAACCGTAGGGAGTTACTGGAGCGACATGGCTACCGATTCAGAAGGTGGGTCTTTTAGGGGACGGATGCCAAGTATCACAAGCAAATGCACAGAGGTAAACCATTTTCACACTTTCACTCTTCCAATGATTCTCTAAAACTTTGTTAATGTTTGAGCTTGTGATCCTTCTCAGGACAAGAAGGTGACTTGGAATCCTGTCCCATTTGAGACAAGATTAGAGATGGCTTTACAAAATGGAACCGCCGATGCATGAATCTATGCGAATAACAAATGCAAGGAAATGCGGCTTTGAATTACATACAAGCAATTGTTCAAGTACTTAATTTCACTTCTGAATCATTCTTGGTAACATATTTGTGTTGTTATATAGTAATACAAGTTCTCAAGGCGAATTCATCGTCCCTTACATTACATGTCAATTTTCTGTCTTTACTAATTGAACTGCATCAGCTTGTGTCCATGATTCACCCTCCCCGACTTGTTTCACATCACTTCCATTTTTATGACGATTTATTACTTCTCTTCCTATGGTTTAGATGTCTTGTCTACAAATCAAATTTTTTAAACCTGATCCTCCGATCTCTAATCCGAATGGATTGCTCTAGGCTATTTGCTTTCGAGATATTTGAGCATTATAATGCCCGTGTCTCAAAAGCATGCAACTACCATACATTTGCAACAAGCACTGTGCAAGTTTTGTAAGGACCTTGAATTCTTGGAAAGAAATCAGCGGTTCATGCAATAAGGTATCATGACAGGATGCATATCTATTCATTTTATGTAAAGAAAATATAGGCAACATATTAGGAGAGTATTTACCTAAAAATATTCCTGTGTGAAATTCTTGCCATCTTCTCGTGATACGAGTGGTGAATTGTGGCGTGTGCTCACAAAAGGGTCTCAGCTGGTCGACCTTCTGCTTTGGTAAGCTGATTGTGGTTTTCGAATCAGCTTTCATTCACAGTACCTCATTCTTGGAATCTTGATGTTCTTCACTGTTAAAATACTGAGGATTCCGTAACGAAGGAGGAGGAAGATTTTATTAGCCGGCTTCCAGATGATGTTCTTGGCGACATTGTCTCCAGATTGAGCTTGAGAGAAGCTGTCAGAACTAGTGTACTGTCACGGAGATGGATGCATGCATGGTTCTATGGTTTCTGTATGTGGTAAATCAATGTGCTTGTTGAGCGTTTTTTATGATCTCCAGATCATGTTGCCTTATATGGCAAACCTAAGATTTGACCTTGCATGATTGCAGGGAGTCAAACATTTGGAATTCATACAGAAATAAGAAGAGGATCCTTTTTTTTTATTATTGTCTTTATATACACTGAAAACATGTTAGGATCAACAGCATCTCATGTTCAGCAAAATGAAAATAACCTGAGTGTACTAGCACAAACTTCAAATACATCGGACAAGCCAAACCAATCGTCAAATGAGAACATATGTCACGAAAACTAAACCTACTATAACATTCGATGATATCTAACCAAATCATCATAACGCAACAGAATTTGCTTAATCCATGTGAATGCTCAGACGCCTGATTTTTCAGCACTTGTCCTGCCCTTTTCATCCCGGTCCACATGATCGGGGAGGTTTTGTGCAAATCATG
>JAOVYX010016950.1:0-23342 GCA_035668315.1 Drosera spatulata | reverse complement strand
AAAGTTCGGGTTTCTAGGAGTCGTATTTTGGATTCTGCTGCCAAAGTCATGGAGATGTATTCCAGTCAGAAGGCTGTACTTGAAGTGGAATATTTTGGTGAAGTAGGAACTGGATTAGGTCCTACCTTGGAGTTCTACACTCTACTCAGTCACGATCTGCAAACTGTTGAATTAGGGATGTGGAGGACAGATTCTTCTGATAAAAATTCTATGGAAATCGATGGGGATGATCAAACTAAAGATCTAAAATCTCAAGCTGGTTCTGGATTGAGCTCCGTCTCTGGCAGTGAAAATCTAATTCAATCCCGTCTAGGGTTGTTTCCTCGCCCTTGGCCCCCAAATTCGGATTCTTCTGATGGTAGCAAATTTCACAAAGTGATCGAATATTTCCGCCTGCTAGGAAGAGTATTGGCCAAAGCTCTTCAAGATGGACGTCTTTTGGACCTCCCATTATCAACAGCTTTCTACAAACTCGTGCTTGGTCAAGTAAGTCTTCTGTATGTGTGTTGCTGAGGTTGCTCGTTTCATAGATTTTACTTCCATCAGTCAAGAGTTTCTTGAGCTCCTGTGCCTAACACCATATTATTTTAACCTTTTTTATTTGATTCGTTTCATTCTACTATAGTTATCTTCTATATTTTCCGATGTCATTCTCCTATAACTGTTTTCTAAGATGCTTATTTTTGTTCCGTAAATCTTTGTTTTTTCTGATGGTGGAAGTTCTTTTTGTTGACTGCAGGAGCTCGATTTGTATGATATTGTTTTATTTGATCCTGAGTTCGGAAAAATTTTACAAGAGTTGCAAGCCCTAGTTCGCAGGAAGCAGCATTTGGAATCAACTAGTGGTGATAACACAGAAGCAGTGACCCAGTTACGCTTTCGTGGGGCTCAAGTTGATGACCTCTGTTTGGACTTCACGCTCCCTGGTTACCCTGATTATGTGTTGAAACCAGGGGAGGAGAATGTAAGGGCAATATAAAAATCTGTATTTTTGCTGCTCATAGTAATACTAGGTTTTCTCTATTGTTATCTTACTATGATTTTGAACAGGTTGACATTAACAACTTGGAGGAGTATATATCACTGGTTGTTGATGCTACTGTAAAGAGTGGAATCATCCGACAGGTGGAAGCATTCAGAGCCGGGTTTAACCAGGTTACTAGCTGTCCGTATTGCCTTCTGTACTTGCTCATGTGCGTGCTCATGAAGTCATGCATACAAATTCCAACCAAAATCTGTCTTCGTAACCGCAAATGTGTGCATTTCCTGTGATTATGTATGATGCTTAATTCTAAGCTCATGCATACAAACATTAACCAAAGTTTGTCTTTCATAACCGCAAATGTGTGCATTTCCTGTGATTATGTATGATGCTTAATTCTAAGCTCATGCATAGAAATGTTAACCAAAATCTGTCTTCCATTACCTCAAATGTGGCTTTTCTTGTGATTCTGTGTGATGCTTAAATCTAACTGTTGATCACATGTCATGCCTTGGGGTTCAGGTGTTCGATATTTCCTCTCTACAAATATTTTCTCCGAACGAATTGGATTGCTTACTTTGTGGCCGCAGGGAACTGTGGAAGGTACTTTTCTAGTGATCTCTGCTCTTATCTTGTCGTGTGATCCCTAGCATAATAATATTTGCATGAAATGTGGGTTACTTTCCATTGTTGCAGGCTGAAACATTGGTTGATCACATCAAATTTGACCATGGTTATACTGCCAAGAGTCCTGCCATCATCAATGTACTTGCTTAACTCAATGTCGTCGTTGTTTTTCTACTTATGAGGCATGTTGGTCTTTGGCTGATGGTTTGTTTTGCTTGTATGTTATGCATCAGTTGCTTGAAATCATGGGAGAATTTTCGCCAGAACAACAAAGGGCTTTTTGTCAATTTGTTACGGGTGCACCCCGTCTCCCTCCTGGTGGTTTAGCTGTGTTAAATCCAAAGTTGACTATTGTGAGAAAGGTACCCATGGAAGCTCCAAGTTTTATGCTTTATTGCCTGTTGAGACAAATCACTAGTCGAGTGCGAATCAGAAAATGTAGATGCTGAGAACTGCCATTGCTTATGGGGTATATTGATGTGTACCTGTTTGTTGCAGCATTCTTCTACTGCTACGAACAATACATCTAATGGCACCGCGCCAGCGGAGTCTGCAGATGATGATTTGCCGAGCGTCATGACCTGTGCTAATTACCTTAAGCTACCCCCTTATTCAACCAAGGTATGCCTCATGATATAACATGAGTCAACAATCTTAGACGTAACTTATGTTCTTTCCCTCCTCGAAAACCCGAATTTCTTAACTATTGGCTGTTCATCATGAGCAGGAAGTCATGTACAAGAAGTTGCTGTATGCTATCAGTGAAGGGCAGGGATCTTTTGATTTGTCATGATATGTCCCGTTTAATTACGGGAGTTATTTATGACAGTGTATACAAAGTCCAATCCTGAATTGATTCTGATGAGTTTTGAAGCTGAAGTAACCTAAGTCTCTGCTGTTCAAATAAAGGCAAATGATGAATTCCATATGGAGGAGTCCGAGGCGCCATGGCCAGGATGATTCTTTATTTTGCATCTTTTGTGTATTGTCAATTTTTTTACACCCCAAGATGCGTCTTGGTTCCCTGCGACTATGGGCGTTGGTTGCTTCAATTGCTGTCGGCTTATATTATATTTTCTGCCATGGGAAAAGTTGTTAGCTTAGTTCGATGTCTGGAGCTGCACATTGCTGGGGTTGGGATGTTGATAGGGGTGCTCCAGTTTTTGTTGTTCTTGGGGGAATTGTACATATGGTATTGGTACCTTTTATGTGTTATTGCTATCTTTATCTTCTTCAGAAAACCAGTAAGTTGCTTGTAATGAATACTTGAGAATAATGAATGATGTTCGACTTCCGATATTTGGTCAAGTGTATGTACCATGCTTCCATTCCCTATGTTCAACATCTAGGGTCCGGCTGAGAAATTTTGTGCAATTTTGAGCATCCTGGACTGAGAAATTGTGTTTCTTTCTCATTCGGTCTTTCACATCGGTTTGAGTTTGTTAACAATCGGCACATCGGTTTGAGTTTGTTTCCTCTTACGCTTCTCTTGATTATTGTTTGTTGCTTGATAATACTGTGTTATGGTTGGCTGTTGGTGAGAATTGGTACGTTTGTGATGTACTAGAGATGTGTTTTGCTTGAACATCTGGACTCGAATGTGGAGATAGAGGTGAACATCCAGATGTTGGTATCTGGATATGATGTTCCGCGCTTCATATGCACATTTTCAAACAACCTAAAACGACATTCCGGGGTGGTCATTATCATCATGTTATCCTCTTCCTTATCAAAACTTTGACGTATACTCTACAATTGTTCTGAGATTCTTATTAAAGTTCCCTTCTATATCTGATGGTACTTCGGACGAGTTCTCTACAATTCACAGTCGGAAAGTAACTAATCATCTAAGCAATTTTTACGAGTCAATTTTGCTTCTATTAAATAAAGTGAAGTCACAAATTTTTTTCGAGTCCAAGAGCCAAAATATCGTGCAACACGCGAGCATGGTCAGTTAACCTAGAGAAAGCGAACCAGTGGTCACCCATCTTGTTGGTTCCCTCGCCGGCTGTCGACGAATATCGCCGACACCAAATCGACACCGTCCGCCGGTGATTTTCTCGTTCTCATTACATTCTTAATGGCGCCTCCAATCACACCTACGGCTGGAGGATTTCGACGGTGAAGTGCGCGTCAACATGTGTGAATAATGGCTCGAAGAAACCTATCGTTCGATTTGATCTGGTGAGCTCTGCCTCTCTCCCTGAATCTTTGTGTTGGAGATTAGGTCGAACTAGATTGTAGTGAACTCGCACTAGCATAATGTATGATTGTTATAATCGAATGCGAGAACGATGCAATTACTGTCTACATAATGGTTGTTCAATTACTATCTTGTTAAGTTTACGGTACACCATTGTTGTCCTGTAGTGATGTGGAGGACCTTGTTTCAGGTTTCTCGTTTCACAGCATTAAAGATATTTCGCGTCTCTTTCGCTTAGGTGTGGAGTATTTGCTTGGGGCTCCGACATGACAGTAAACCTCAGGGAAAATCAGGGTTCTGCCAGCGATGTCAAGTATTGGTGAAAATACATGGACCTAATATTAGTATCAGTCAAGAGTTCCTGGACTTGATAATAGTATCGGTATGATCTTGTAAAAAAGTGACTTGTAGAGATGTTTAAGTATGTACGCGTAAATCTTAGGCATGCCTTGGACATGACATCATTTGCGACGATGGTAAGGACTTTACTAGGCTGATTATTAGCCTTTAGGTCTTGATCGGATTATTGATCTTCTGCTCTTCCAAAGTTTTCTGTGTAAATGAACCTTGGTCTTTTAAAGTGGCTTTAATTACTAGGCTTAGCCATCTGATGAGTGATGACTAGCTGATCTACGCATGGCTTCATTCCGAGCCTAATTAGTCGAGTTGCTGCTGGCGAGGCGTTGACTTGTTATGAAATTGAATCTACGCATAATGTGACCAACTTCAAAATTCAGTATATCTTGGGCAAGTATCAAGTGTGTTGAACTCGAGCTGAGTTTCACGTCTCTCTGTTCATTTTAACTTTTAAGCTCCTGAACCTCATTTGACAAATCAGCAAATTAGCATCGTGATAATCAACCTTTGCATGGTGTGAGTGGAATTGTGACTATGGATACCAGTTGGCTTGAGTGGATGTGGTAGACTGATTTTGGCTCAATCTGCTTTTCGTCTTTCATTTTAGATTTTTATCAAAACTCATGAATCTTCAGTGTGAGGTTCAATTGCTTTTCATCATGTAATGTTACTGTTATTGATCGCTGAGTTAGGGGCTACAATGAGTGACTTGTCAAGTGATAGTCTTTGCGCGCAATGATTTCTTCCTTTGCTCCCACCTCACCCGCCAACGCCAAATGGTTAGAGTCGCAGTTCCTCAATCTGATATGATTTAGATGGTCTGGCTATATGTTCATTTAAGTCAATACAAAATCCTCCTATATGACCATGCAGAAAATTGTCTGCCCCTAAACTATACAAGGCTAACAATGTCCAGCGCTTGAACAGATTCAAGCTATAGAGATCAGAAGTTGAAAAATAGGTTGCGGTAACTCAGGAGTTGGCAATCAGAAACACTACTCTGTTCATAGAGAACTCTCTTTGTTGTTGTTATTTGTTACCCTTGTGCCACCAGCAGGTAGCCTCTTCGCGGCTCTCTTTTTTTTCTGCATCATGACTGGTCGAGGAGTTGACAAGGCCGTCTTCCGGGATCGTGGCGATTTACACAAAAAGCTCCGAACTGGAATTCATTTACACTGCCCCTAGTTCATTTTGAAGGAAATCACTTTTAGGCACTGGAGTTACAGGTGCTGCTTAAGTGGTGATCTTGAGCTTTCTCTATTGAGTGTGCAAGAAAACTAAGTGACCTAGCTTGCAAGAATATCTTGATTGTCCAGCACGCCGTTGACAATACTCAATCTGGCAGTCAACTAGCCCTCAGATTCCTTGGAATTCAGGATTCCTGAATTTGGAGTTTGTGTTTTGTACTCTACTAAGTTGACCTTCTTGAATTTTCTCTTTATCTTAGTAGTTTCTTTATTTCCCATCCATACTTGCTGTAGTTGATTTAACATTTGAGCTCGTTCAGTGGTTGCTACTGTATCAATGCATAATGATGCTGGCAATTTGTTTTCAGCAGGCAATGCAACGGACTATTTCAGTACCCCAATGTTTCCGCATCGTCATAAACCTCAAGTCCAGAACTTGGATAACTGCCGATCATACGAATGGATGGTCGTTGCAGATTTTCACTCTTCATTCGCGATAGCAAAAGGAGGTGTTCCCAAATCGTCATAAACCTCAAGTCCAGAATTTAGATCACTGCCGATCATATGAATGGATGGTCGTTGCAGATTTTCACTCTCCATTTATTAACTATCGATGTTGAAGAAGTCGCTATTTGGGTGAGTCGTGATTCTCTTGATTCCTGGAGTTAGTTTATTAGGGGAAGTCTATTAGAAGCACTTGTGCTTACAGGGTTGGTGTTGGATTGTCACACAGATGACTGAGATTTCAACTTCCTCCAACATGATTGAGTAGGACACTGTTTAAACGTTGTTCCATGGAATAGTATTTCAACTCTATTTCAATGTCGCTGAGGTCTAAACAGGAGTATCCTTCATGTGGGTGTCCCTATCAGCAATAATACCTCTGCTACAATTATTACTATTCCTCTTATTAATATGATATTCATTTTCCTTCAAGTTTATTGGTGCGGTGCATTATTGTTTTTCTTGAAGAAGTCATATGTCAACTTTTATCGATGATAATTTGGTCATATTGTTCTTTTTTTTTTTTTTTTTTTTTCTTTCGAAACAGACCCATCAATGTGCTGAATGCCTGAGAGGTCTAACATGGGAAAGTACAGTAACAGCAACAACAGCCACAGGAGGTAGGTAAAGTTTTCCTATACCTCAACTCAGCTCCTCTTGTTTTTCCTCTCTTTTCTTTCCCATTTCCTTTGCTTTCTTTCCCCTCCCCCACATGAATCCCGGTATATGCCTAAACACATGATATCCACGTGGACCTGAGCTGGATGCCACCTTACCACCAAGATCCTTGCCCAACTAACCAACCAAACAACCAACCAGATAATATAGCATGTACATGTAACTGTCCTTTGGCCATTGGGCAATGAATTCTTTGAATACTGTTGTGGTAATAATGATGTATCACAAATGGTTTTTGTTAGGGTTGCATATACATTTTCTAGTGTCTTTGTTTTTTTATAGTAGAAGTTTGGATTTTTGGTTAAATCTGACTCTTGAACATAATACCAGAGATGATGTAGTTAGAGATCAGAAGCTCATATTTAGAGTACCTTGTCATGGTATATATTAGTCTTAAAAGTGGCATGCATTCCCTTGAAGTGGCGTGTTAAGATAGGAGTAAAATTTCTTTGGGTCTTTAGATTCTCGTTTAAATTTGAGATTTTGACAGAATATACGTAGATAGCACTTGAGATGATGAACGCCTTTGGCAATTGCAGGACATGACGGTCGGGGATAGAAACCAGAGGGCCAATCACTTTGGGTTGAATTTGAAAATACCTAACTGATAATGACCCTGGTGTGAATTGTATATCTCACTTTTATTAGATGACGAGGATGGAGAGGTGGAAAGACACGATTAATAAATGCGTGAGCTAATACGCTTCATCCGTCATATCCTATCTTAATTGTTTAATATCCATTCGGATAACAAACACTTGAATACATGCTTAATGTAGTAATTTTGATAGCTGAGTTTTTATTTGTATATAGAGTTTAGAAACTTTACTTCAGAGAAGTTCTCAAGGGAAAAAACATTAGAAAAGATTGATTTGGGGGCAACTTGTGGATAAGATGAGGCGGGTTTTATGATAGTATATGTGGAGATGTAGAGATAAGGTAGGTACTCTTGAATAATTTCTTTGAATGGGGACAGATTCAGCATCTTGAAGAACAAAAATGGACCCAATGGACAGTCAGAAATGGTGGAAGTAGGTGAAAAATAACAAAAACAATTATCCCACTTGAAATCTCTTCATTGTTGTTTCTCTTCCTGTATAGCTTGTTTATTCTACTAATCAGTTGTAGAAGACAACAGAGATGACTGGCTAGCGCTTTTTAGAACATTGTTCTAATCCTTTGAGATCACGGGATGATCATCCTTCTATGAAGCTTATAGTCTGCACATGTTAAGGCCACATCCTTCTCTAACTGTGTAGTGTTGTCACCGGTGTCTCCTTAACGCGACGATTTATACCATGTACCATTAGGAAGAACTTTTAAGCTATGTTAAGTTGAGTATATTATATTGGGCTGAAGTGAGGTGCATCTGGATCATATGGGAGGAGAATAGAAAGGTTCAAACTTCAGACCGTTTGTTGACTTGTTGGGGTAACCATAGCCTGAGCAAGACCATGTGCACAGGAATCAGTGAAAGTTAGAAAAAGGGAGATCATATGAATAACCTGACAACAAACATTTCACCCTGGTCAATTGCTTAGTACATGAACATTTACTTCTGGGTGCTTGTTGGAATCTCTGTACTATAGATTGGCATATAAAAATAAGAGAAAGGGCCAGATTTGAACTGATACCCGAAAGCATGGTTAGGAGTGAGCCTGAAACAAAGGTTATCATCATCTTGGGTCCCATTTAAATCAAGTTGATGGCAAGATGGGTTTGATAATTCTGTACCAAAACAAGTTGATAGGTAAAGGGTTGGGGGAACATAGGAACCAGTTGCTTTCAAGAGAGAAATAGCAATTGCATGTGTGGTGGTGGGTAGCAGTTAGCAAAATGGCTGAGTGCATAGCAACAAAAAGATGAGCAAGCATTCCCATCTTTTCCCAAACCCTACCTGTTTCCTGCCCATAACCTGCACAAGGGTTGGCAAAGGCAAAAAAAGCAACATAGAGGTGGAAGGCGAACCGAATTTTTAACATGCACACTCGGTTCCCAAGTGATTCAGTACTCTTCCAACGTCTGTTTTCTTTCATTTGTTATCTTAAGGAGAACCAAGTTCTCTGTCTCTTGGATCTTACGCAACTGCGATCTTTCGTTCTGTCTTATGTCGTAAAAACTTGTATCTTAGTCCAACCTCCAGTGTTTTATGAATCCTATCAACTGTTTTTCCTTCGTCCCTTGATGGATTTGGTTCAATTAACTCCTAAATTATCAGTATCCTATTGGAACTCCATCATCCTTCCATGCTTGAAGCAGGGTACATAGCTAGTAACGTTCCTTTGAAGGTTCCTGTGCACCACAAAAGAGAACAATATGCTAGCTAGGTTGACTGAGTGAGTCCAAAGATGGAAAATTTTGATCAGCTATGTGCAGTTAAGATAGATGGATGGGAAGAGGATTGATGGTCACATGGGGCAAGGAAAGGAAAGTGGCACAAAAAGGAAAAGATTAGGGGAACATGTTCACAAGCCAGAAAAAGGGTGTTAGTTCCAACCTTTTTTTCTGGGTGATGAGGTGTGATCTCGCGCGTATCTTATGACATTGATAAGATGCTTTCCATCAGTATTGGATAAAGTTATGATTGAAATCAACGAACGTGAGTCGAACACCACTACACTATCCATGTGTTAGCTCCAACTTACATCCATCAATTTACTACAAATCTGAAAGAAATGTTTGTCCATGTAGTCTGGCATAATGAGGATATGAAGATGATGAGTTGGGGTTGGGGGTGTGTCTTTTCAAGGCCTAATTATATTCTTAATTCGAGGTAGGTCCCAACAAACAGATCTCCAAAATTTATAAATATACTTATCAGTCTATAGAGAAATGGCAGAAATTTCATTTATTTTTATATTGTACAAATAACTTACCTTCCACCTACCTGAAGGTAACCTACAGTTAATGTCCCCTCTTCACTTATTATAAGTATATGTTGGTGTTGATATCATCACCATAGAGATAGCAGCCCACCAGCCACTCCCCTCGAACCTTTCTCACCAACTCTCATCTAGAAGCACTTTCAGCTCTCTCTCTCCATTTCTCTCTGCCTCCTCTCTTTCACTTACAGTCAAAAGCCTATATAATCCATCCCACCTCCAATTCCTAAAGGTCTGGCCTTGTCTCTCCATGAAGCTCCTATATAACTAAGACAAACAGTCGCCCTTGTTTCCATTTCATACGTTTAAGGGTCTTTTCCATCTTGTTTTGTGAAGGAAGCAGTTGGAGAAATCAAGCACAATAAGGATATCTGCTTTATAGTTGTAGAACAAATTATAGTGATTACGGTGGTGTGATGGGTAGGTCTCCTTGTTGTGAGAAGGCTCATACAAACAAAGGTGCCTGGACAAAGGAGGAGGATGATCGGCTTATTGCCTACATCAAAGCTCATGGAGAGGGCTGCTGGCGGTCGCTTCCCAAGGCGGCCGGGCTGCTCCGGTGTGGGAAGAGCTGCCGCCTCCGGTGGATCAACTACCTGAGGCCTGATCTTAAACGCGGTAACTTCACTGAAGAAGAAGATGAACTCATCATCAAGTTGCATAGCCTCCTTGGTAACAAGTACCTCCCAATCCCTCCCTTTGCCTCTTTGCTTTCTTATTTGATAACAAGTTCAGGATTATTTGGAATCGTGAGACCAAGTTTGCTTGAATCTCATCGGTTAATTTCTTGGTGGAAACTTGTGTAGGTGGTCTCTGATAGCGGGACGGTTGCCGGGGCGAACAGACAATGAGATAAAGAACTATTGGAACACCCACATCAAGAGGAAGCTGATGACCAGAGGGATTGACCCGGTGACTCATAGGCCACTCAACGAGCCATCTACTGCACCAGCAACAACCACAGTGGTTTCGAGTGATGCTACAACAATATCCTTTGCTTCAGCTATTTCCAAGCAAGAACCAATTACACCTATACCACCCCATCGGACGACATCATCGGGTCCGTCGGGCTCTAATTACGACAGAAACCCGGCTCGGGAAGCACGGGAGCGGTGCCCGGATTTGAACCTGGAGCTAAGAATCAGCCCTCCTTGTCAAACCCAGCAGCTGGAGCAATTGAAGACAGGAGGGGGAAGCAGTGGTAACAATATGCTGTGCTTTACATGTAGTTTGGGGTTGCATAACAAGAAAGAGTGTACCTGTAATGTTACAAGTGTTGGTCCAAGTGATAACAGCACAAGTGTTGGTTATCATGATTTCTTGGGCTTGAGAACAGGTGCTAATTTGGGGTATAGATCAAGCTTGGAGATGAAATGTGACTGAGAAAGGACCCTTTGTTATGGAAAAAGAAAGGAGACTAACAGAAATTCTGTGCATGGCTCCTGTCTTATTTTTCGTTGTTATCGCGGTTAGAGTGTAACACGATTATTGTTTGGATGATCATGACTCGTGCGATACGAAATAACAATCTAGGTGGTTATTCACAGGTTATTCCCAATCTAGGTAGTTTGGGAAGTTTATGTTTGGTAGGTATATGTGACGATTGGGAGCTCAATGCGGAGTTGTTGATAGTACAAAGATCTGTATTGAATTTCAATGGTAGTACTGTCGTTTATGTGACAGTGTAAAGTCTTGATCCGAATGCTATTCAATTCAATTCTGATGACGTGTTCAATGTGAATCAAAGTTGTTGCTGGGTCGATATGAATAGTAGTATGACTGCAATGTGTTGGGTATGAGCCATGTATTGTAGCTGCTTCGAGAGTATATATTTGCTACATCATGGTGTGGTAGGTGAAGTTAAAGCTTGTGGGGGTGTGAGAGAAATGTATATCTAGACTTGTTGCAATAGTAAATACATTCCATGTGTTTCTAATCTTTGTGGTACCTTAGCATCGTCTTGAACTCTAAATTTCGTGGAATTTTGTGGTATCTGAACATAGACATTCTCATCGAGAACTTTGATAACAAAAGTTTCTTTTTGGATTTGAAAAGAAAAGAAGATGAAATGAAATTTTCATGTTTTGTCCTCTTTTAGAAATTGGCTAGGTTTTGGGTGTCAACGTCGAGATGGGTAATGGAGGATAAGGCGTGAGAGGAGGAGAAGAGACGCTGATGTGTTGCCAATTTTCTCCCATTCTGATTGGTGTTTCGTGTTTCTGCCTTTTCTCATCTGTCCCTCTCTTCTGCGCAACTAAAGGAGACACTGATTTCATGTCGTTTAACGTAACAGTAAGGTTAGGTGAACAAAGTATGCATAGTTCCTTATGCAGATGATCAATCAGTATAATTCCTTCGAACATATCCTGTAACCTCGATTCTACTGATCATCGACGAGCATGACGCTAGAGAATGTCCCAGTAGCCTCTTAAGACACATATGGATGGGATGGTCGACAAACTTTTGCTTCGATAAGTTTTCCGATTAGGGGCATAACACAAATAAGCCTTTACATGAGACATGGTAAATTGGTAATTGTATAAGAAAAACATGCCTGAATATATCATCAACCACCTCATATGACATTGGATAGATATAGTTTGATGCACAACTTGTGTAGAGCAGTTGACGCAACAGTAATTAGATTAACAACCACCGATTATTGTTATTGATCAATCGGGGCTTTCACATCAAATGAGAGTATGATAATTTTGCTGTCTTAATCGTAAATATAGTAAGTACAACTCTCACCAACACCCACATGCATAAACACGATGTTGGGCCCCTAGAATTTAGTCCCCACTTCAATTCTTGGATCCATGCTTTTGCCCAATTGTTGTTATCATTATTATTTCAATATTGCTGTTATTTTCTCATATTGTTACATCTGTTGTTATGATTATCGTAACTACTTCTTGAATTCTTCTTTTACTTGCACAACCTGATATGATATCGTGCTCTTTGTTATCAATATCATGCAACTCATGTCAAGAAAGATTAACTGAGTAATAACAATCATTTCCGCTAACCATGTGATAGAGGTTGGAAACCTCATAAGATACGGGGCTTGATATATCATGCCTGCATAACTCCAAGTAAATGAGATCACATTATTTTCGTATAGCTAGACATATTGCATATATATTTGATTATACAGCATAAGGCACAAATAATCAAAGCAAGGTCCACTAGGTGAAGCCCAAACCTAAGTGTTGGCAAAATTAACGAGAGAAAGTTGTTTTTCTACTTCAAATTGCCTGGTATAGGAAAAAAGAAAACAACCTTGAACTGTTGAATATTTAGTAATGTGGCCAAAACTGCCTTTAATGAACCAATTAAGCTGGCTTCAACCATAGAGAGAACATGTTTAGGGTACCAAACCTCTTGGCTGGACCAATTCACATATAGGCCCTCCTCTATATAGCCGAGAAAAGAAACTTTGATTTCACATTTGTTAATCGGTGAGTTTGCAAATGAAAATGAAAGTAGACTTTGATCCCTTTTGTTTGTTTTTTTGGGGTTAATCAATGCTTACCTAACACTGTTCTTTCGTTTTTCCATTTTACTTCATTTTTAGGTACTATCACCATGTAGTACTATCACCTTATTTGTTTGCTTTGTGTGCACTCATGATTTCCACAAGGAGTTTGAGCACCTTATGTTTTCTGAATCATTTTCTTCTCTGTATGTTACCATGCAAAACCATCACACTATACCGATTATAAGTTGGACTCTATGAAACACTAGTACTTCTCGGGAGACGACGTATTTGTGTCTGATATGCATCTTACATGCTTTAGAACAAGTCACATGTGTTGCCATGACTAGTTCAGCAGTAACTGTTGGCTTATGAAGCAAACACTGTACGCTGCACCATATTAACATACTTGCAGTAGATGTCTTCAAAATTGATGGTGATCTTCTCTTCGAGCCATAACCACATTTCATTCCATGCCAAGTCGGAGTTAAAAGCTTAGAAGATGATAGTATCGATCGCTGCTCGAAGGTCACGAAATCGACCAAAGCCAACACCAATCTCAACCATGAAGTGAGCAGGACTCCTGAGTACCATGGCAAGAAGATCAATGTAACACGGTGCAATGGAAAAAATTAAGGTCACATGAGCGAAGATGGAACAAAGGGGTGGACCAGAAAATCCGATAAGTCTGATATGCTCAACCACCACCACTAGACTTAGGCTTGTTTATTAAATGTGTCCCAAGAAGAGGGAGAAAATGGAGCAGAATCTGTAGTAGGTTTAAAGGGCATGCAGAAGAAGAATAGTGAAGGGTGCCCTGCTAGCTAAACTCTAAGCTAAGCTGGTGTCATGGGGTTAGGGTTAGGTGAAAGTAGCAGTAGAAAATAAAAAATATGAACTATGGAGTTGAAGAAGAAGAAGAAGAAATCAAGAAAGTGTAACCTCCCTATAAACGAGGGGTTTTTGTCCACTACCCCATACAAACATGCATAACACACAAACTCAACAACTCACATGATCTTCCTTGAGTGCAGGATGTATCGAGGACGAGATCACGTAGTCTTGGGTCTATAGTAAATATTAGAGACCGATTGTTTCAAACCTTGGAACGTAAGATTAAAAGAGTATGCGCTCATCATTAAAACAACCATTGTTGCATCCAAATATATCAACATCAAAAAGGGGCAAAATAAGGATATCTCAACCAACCATGCTTGGCATGGATGGACCATGAACCAAGTTGGGCGTGGGTGTGTGTGGGTTGGTCTGGTGTGGTCCATTGATAGCTTTGTGTTATGAATTCAATGAGCCACAATCACACACACACATGTATCCTCTTACCTAACCTCCACATGCCCCCCTACTAGGAGAACAACAACAAGAAGAAAAAAAGAACGAACATCGACTTCATAAAGGTGTTGGGGATGTTTTTTTTTTTGGTCGAAAAGATGTTGAAGATGTTAAGAGTACTGCGTGTTTGCAAGTCATCTTTCCTCACAGGGTAGGCAAAGGAGGAAAGTGATAGAAGGTATTTATTCGTAAACATACCCCTGCTATCATCCCCGTAGTAATTGTTTTCTCTATTCATAAATACTTGAACTCAGAACCTATTTTTTAGGAAGAATAGAAACTCCCACCCACTTAGATCAACAAATGTTGGTTAAACTATTTTATTTTGAAACCTTTCAAACAAACAACACTCGCATATATAATTCCATACTCCACTGTTTAGCGATGATAGTTACACATTGTATATAACTGATTGTAATTTCACTAATGACATTTATAATACATATTACTAGCAATAAACACACAATCAAGTTTAGTCGAGCCATGCATATTCCTCGAGGTTTATCTAGTGCGACCAAAAGCTATAATCTCATGTAAACACAAGAGATTATTATTATTTAAATAGAAAAAGAAACATAAAGCCCATCTTTTGGTATAGCATAAACATGGGCACAAGCTGCTCCCTCCCAACGCCAGAGAAGCCCATTTGGGTCCCCCTCCAGGCTCCAACATGGATAAGCCCAAACAATAAAACAAAGAGCAAATATGGAATTTGAAATAATCTCACCCGTTCGAAAAATGAAAACCATCCCGCTGCCTACGTATCGGGACATGAATACTGGCTATTAAAAGAGTCCGAGGTAACGGGATGCACGGGGAAGAAAGCATTGGTCAGAAAGCAGCTTAATATTTTACCACATATGAAGCGAAGATCGACTCAAGTCACCGCAATCACAGGCCGCACACATTTCCAGCCATGACAGGATAAGCACATTACTGAAGGCTCCAAGTCGATGAAACTATGATAAAAATCTATCCGATCAGTTTCTACAATCCGCTGCTAGAAACGACACAGAAGTTCCAATGACGATACAATAGAAACAAATATCAAAAGAGCAGTTCAAAAGTACTAGAACTTGAGACCGTTTCACCAGTTTATGTTTCCTTTGGAGGAGGCGGCTTCTTGGCGGCCTCAGCTGCTGCTTTCTCTGCTTCAATCTCCGCAACAATGACATCTATCTCAGCTTCTTCGAGTTGGCGTAGTCCATCTTTCATCATCACAGCGATCTCTATGTTCTTGCCTCCACTATCAACAACCTGATATCACAAAGAGCACATCAAACTGGGCTCAATCATCGTGCTACAAATGGTTTGCTCACATTATAACGAAGATTAATTTTGTACAACATGCATGTAAAACAAAGATAACCTTCTGCTGTCATTCAATTGAGAAATTATTAAATGAAGATTTCCAATGTTATCCCTGCCCAGATCCAAGAACATTGCATGGATTATATGCACTATCTAGTTATAAATTTTTCAAAGCATTGTTTTCAGAGTAACAACTACAGACGGAAGTAATTTACACAAGACCCTCAAGTTCATGAACCAAACTGGATCGTCCCACTGCTTCACCGCTTCTCCATACAACCGCCAACCATCTGGAAGAAAATAATTTTTCACAACAAAATGCTCCAAGAAGTATAATCGAATGATAACACATCAGGATAACATAAGATCTTTAGTTTCACTTTCACACGACCATCTATAATCTGTGGTCTACTTATTCAGAGAATATGGCTCTGAAGTCTTACGATTTTAAATCTAGATATTTAAGCAGGGACAGGATGCAACCAGTAAGATCACAGGCTAATTTCAACAAATATCGATGATACTAATCAAACACAACATTGCAAAAACCAAACCAGTAAGATCACAGGCTAATTTAAATATTTGTCAATGATACTAATCAAACACAACAATGCAAAAACCACGGAACGGCTTACTTCAAGCAAGGCACGGATGGCAAGTTTGACTGTCTCCTGGCCAGAAGTTTCTTTGTAGTTCTTCTCCAAAAACTCTCTAATGGAATTAGAGTTCCTTCCAGTTGCATTAGCTTTCCAGGCAGAAAATGTACCCGAGGGATCTGTCTGGTAAAGCGATGGGACCCCAGTGTAGGGATCAAAGCCAACTATCAAAGTTGAAAGGCCAAATGGTCGGACACCACCACTTTGAGTGTACTTCTGTTGAAGACCAGCAATGTAACGAGTTATATATTCCACAGTAACTGGATCCTCAACAGTAAGTCTGTGGCTCTGGCACTCAATACGAGCCCTGTTAATCAAGACCCGTGCATCTGCTTTTAGGCCAGCACATGCCAGTGCAATATGATTATCCAGGCTTACTATCTTCTTCACCGTCCTGAGACCAAAACCACACAGTATAGTATTGGGTGAGAAATACATAACAAAAAGAAATAGTAGATAATCACTAATACAGGCAGTCCAAAGCGGGTGCATTGTTTATATAAAGCAACTTTTAATCAGGATTGCCTTGGCCAGGACCTAAAGATAATAGGATTGAAGTCCCCAAGAATTTTAACAGGTTGAAGTAACTACCTTATGGCCTATGGGACAAACTCCAGTTTACCAGCTTAAGCTGCACGCAAATGGCTAGGAATCTCCAGTCAAGATCCAGAGCCACAAAATTATTGCTATATAACAAGATCATCTCAGATATTTGGCTGTCCACTCTAAACATAAAAGCAACTGAACATAACTCCAGGATCTTCCCTGCCAACCTTAAAAAAATCTACACATCAATTACTCCAGTCCAGGTAACATTGTGCGTAAGTGCCATTCTTTCATAACCATAAGGGCACCCCAAACATAGTCATTCACCCAGCAATTGCAGAGCTGCTAGAGCATCCTCATTGATGTCATTAACTTATCAACTAAGAAGCACCATTTTTCATTCAACACCATTCTACCTTAAAAGAAAGGCATATCTACTTCCACTCCACAGCTACACAATTAAGGTAAACTCGTTTACTCTCAAGATAAGAGATCAGTAACTTTGAACATCAAGAACTTAAAGCAAATGTTTAAGAGGAAAACCATCCTCACGGAAAACAAGGTAAAGTAGGAATGAACAAATGTTCTTGCACGGGGCTTCAAAACAATTTAGACAATAGGAAGGAAAATTATGAAAGGGAAAAAAAAAAAGAAGCTTAAACTTTGCTGTTCAGCAGAATGTAGATGTGGCTAGCTTGATGCACTGAGGCCTGGCTATCTACTTAATCGAGCATAACGCTCGAACCAGGTTAATGAAACTTGGATTAAAAAATCTAAATAAAATAGGGTAGGACTAAATCCAGAGCAGAAATTATGAAACAAATTAGTTACAAGATATCTAGACAATGCTTACGTATGGATGCAAATGTGAACAAGACTACATAGGACCAAGACTAATGAATACCACTAGCTTCCACTATCCCCGCGTAGGACCAAGACTCATGAATACTACAATGTAGCGTACCTCATCCAGTAACAAAAAATTGGGGCGTGGTCAACGCTAAGCTAAACACAACTACATACATCAAACACTGCAAACAAGTTTGACACTTAAAACGTACATCACCTACACACACAGTCATTTTTCCTCGAAAGTAATATGATCATTGTGATAAAAAAAAAATTAGCACTCCAGGTTTACGGTGAAAAAAAAAAAGGTGATAGTAAGTGATCTCAATTCCATTGTTTCTCACAAAGCGGACATCAAGTATCTATGGAAAACATACTCCAACATATCTGACTATATAAACCCAAAGTGCAACATGAACTAATTGGTTTATTTTGCTTTTGAAATCTCATTAGTAACCAGCAGCATACCTCGAAGTTCAAAGATCCAGATTCAACCGTTCCCCTCCACCATTGACCAACATCATCGATTATCTAGACAATGACTGATTCAGAAAATTTTTGAAAAGGCTACTGCCAATCCTGCCAGGATCCAAAGCCTCAGCAGGAGAACTAGTTTGAAATCAGTTACTCTGCTATCTTCTCCAATCATAGAGAAGGCAGTTGGACAACTTGAAGATCTCCTCTGGCAACCTCAAATACATCTTCTTATCAACTATTGAGCAACATTCGTCACAAAAGTCATTTCTTCATAAACTATAGGGCGCCAAAAAAATGTAAATGCCAGCCATTCATCTACCAGAGAGTATCATCCTAAATGTCACTTGCTTATTAGCTAAACAGCACTAAACAATCAATAGGCACTTTGACTAAATAATCAAATCCGTAACAGTCTCCATCAGAACTCCTCTGCTCCTCAACGAGGGGAAGTGAATCCCCTAGTCCAAACCGCAAAAGAGTTAGCAGATCTGGAAACCCTAAACCTACTCATCGAATTCTCGCAAAATCGCACAAATACAGCTCGATATCAATTCCTCAGCATTAAACCTTCACAGATCCACATTCAACCATTCCGGACCGATATAATCAAGAATCTAATCTAGACGACGATCGATCAATCGCTCCAATGTTTTACACTACGATTTACTTCTACCGCAAAGCAAATTAATATCATATCAGATGTAATGTAACTCAAATTAGGGGTAGAGATTCGAGACCCGAGAAGGACTAGGGTTTAGAGTAAGGGTTAAGTGTTTCGAGACCTCGAGTCCTGGAGCTTGGCAGTGGACTTCTTTTCGACGCCAAGGACGATGGTGTCGGTGCCGCGGACTCCGACGGCGGCGTTCCCCTTTCGCACCGCTTCGAGCGCGTACTCAACCTGGAACAGGTGGCCGTCCGGTGAGAATACCGTGATTGCTCTGTCGTATCTCGCCATGGTAGATTCGATTCGATGAAATTATCTCTTCGATCTCTGCTCGCGAAATTGGGGTCTATTCGTTTTGGTTCTGTGTGGGTTGGTTGGGGAAGAATTTTAGTTTAGCAATCGACATTATAAGGGGGAAAGAACGACTTCTTCTGCAAGACAACCCTACCAATTTTTTGGCACGAGAAATTTTGGGGTTATTTACACTTTGACCAACTAGCTGAATCCACAATTATTACGTACAAAAAAAAACAACTAAATTTTTAGCATCATATTATATATTACATTAGATATTCTCTTTATCCTTTATTTATTGAAATGTTTTCATCCGATATGAGAATTTATGTGGATTTTGATGGAGGAATAATATTTTTTTTATGATCGTAGGGTTTATTATAAAACTTGTGAAAGTATATAGTGAGTGTACTTTAATAAATAAGATTAATTTGATTTTTTTTTTTGTTAAAAGGTTACTAAAAGAGAAAAGGTTATATTTTTTTTTAGACTGATCAAATAAGAAACCGTTGTTATTAAAATGGAACGGATGGAGTATTAAGAAAAATTGATGATTATTACTTTCTTTATCTTAAAATAAATGCAACACAATATTTGTTATTTTTTATATCTCATCATAATTACAACATTAGTATTCTGTTTAGAAATTTTTTTCTTTAAAAACATCAACACGTCCATATTTTTTAATTAATATCATATCAACTCATCATATTATCACTTTTTTTTTATTTTTTTTTTTCTTCCTCCTTCCTTCACAACCCTTCAACGAGATAAATGTCTTTACACAAAAATTCTTACTGAATTACAACATTATCTATTTACAAACTTTTTTTTTTTCAAAAATATCAAAACATCTATACTATTTATTTATTTTATATCACATCAATCCATCCAACTATTTTTTTTCCTTATTTCTCTCTCTCACACAAATCAATGGACAAATAAAAAAAATACACATATAAATTATCGTGTTGGGTCAATTGGTTGTAATCCTTTTGAAATGAAGGGAATATAAAAAAATGTATGGTCGATATTTTAAAGAGATCAATCTAATCTTAATGCGATGTTGTGTTAAATCACCCACATTTGACTTTAAGCAATCAACACTGTATTTTGAGCGTCATGGAAAAAGAAAGGAACCTTGAGTCTCTCATAAGTGAGGTATATACAACTGAGGTAAAAAGCTAGTTGACTTATCGATGCAGTTCCTGATGCGGAACTTATCAAATGCAAAGTTGCTAATTGTCCATAGCCAGATGTTGAAGTTAACAGTACAAGTGCCCGTAAGCACGTCTTGTGTAGGTTGGATGCACATGGTAATTTTGGTCCTCAAATCGCAATTATTGGGTGATTCGAGGTTGTCAAGTGTAGTGAAGTCATGACACTGAGCTCAAATTTTACCCTGTTGTTAGGTGAAGCTGGGAGGTCTCTATCGTTAGAAGAAGCTATACGGAGTTCGAGTTTCAAGTCATCGTGCAAGAGCTAACAGTAGTGTGTTTGTCGAATGCTGAGCAGGCCGTTATACACCATTATTTTGAACCTCCAATTCGTAGGTTGAGTCGATGAAGCTAACGATCGATCAATATCAAGCACTCGTTCTCATGGACAAAAATATTGCTTCTGTTTTTAATCTTCTGGATCTGACTTTGGCCATATGCTTCTTAATTCCTGATAGGAAGTTCAACAGGAATTGTTTTTGTCAACCCGCTCCTGGAAATGACTTGAACTGATCTGCAGAGAAATCTATTGTCTGATACAGATCCACAATCAAAGTTGTTATCGAGAACAAAGGCACAGCTATTTTCATTTTCAAGGCATGACCAACTTCGTAGGAGAAGTTCATGACAGCAAGATGATAAGCTACTGATTTTCTACATCATGCAATGGGAATGTAATGTAACCTTTTGCATTTCTATTATTCAAACTTGGTAGAGACACACAACCGTTCCACATCACAAGATCCCGGAGAAAACCAAACATTTAGTTGATTGCTACCTTGCAACTGAACACCGACCCATTGTTATCTAAGTTGTCAACTTCGCGGCATCCTCGTGCATTAAAACATCACCTCCCTTAAGCAGACAAAACAGATAGAAAAGAAACAAACAAACTCATCAAACAGGAACAGAACCAAGCATCATATCCAACCTTGCCTAGTTCAGCCAACAGTACTTTCTCCACAAAGCAAGTCCCTATAACCTCATCATCCTGTTATGATCACAAACCACTTGTGATCAACCGATCACCTCCGTGGAATCTATCATTGTCCATGAGCTACGATCCGATGGAGCTTGTTGCATTCTTGTGATCACATTGGATCCGATTGGGTCACCACGATCGGACTTCGGACAACATGTTTTCCATCTGACCAAGAAAATGAACCAAACACCACTCCTGCCTCCACGGACGACAAACTGCTGCTATCTGCCGTGATAGTAACCACAAACTTCTGTTTCTTCACCGTCTCAGAGAACACCAGAGTTGCCGGCTTCAGGACCGCATTCACCCCTTTGACAGGCATTGTGGTGGTAACCTTATAGACCGAATTCGGATCACCAACATTGATAGCAGTCCTGATGAACGTCTTGCTCAAGACCCCAGAGCCTGTACTAGGAAACAATGCAGCCACTGCAGGATAATTCAGGTTCTCAGGCGCCGGCTTCTTCATAGCACAGACAGCCGGCAATCGTGTTATCACCTGGATCGTCTTCGGTCCATACCCTATGGAACACAAGAAGCTCACATAATCCTCATTCGTCACATCATAAACCAATCCAGGATCCATCGCCAGCTCAAGGTTCAGATGCCCTGCCCCAAAATCATAGGGCGTCGAGGGCTTCCCGTTAGCCTCATCAGTCATGGACTGGAACCTGTTATCAGTCACACTAGCTGTAGTCATCATGGCAGACCTAATCATCGCCGGACTCCAATCAGGATGCGCCGATTTGAGCAATGCTGCCGCCCCGCTCACATGGGGGCAGGCCATGGAGGTGCCGGACAGGATGTTGAACTCCGTCCTCCTAGTATCCGCCTCTAGTCCAGTAGGACCAACAGCGTCCGTCCAGGCTGCAATGATATTGACTCCAGGAGCAATCAAGTCCGGCTTCAGAATCTCTGGATTCAGGCCGTTGGGGCCTCGGCCTGAGAACGATGCCACCACCGGAGCTGGCTTGACTCCAACCACGGTCCCTCGGAAATTGATCGTCGCAGTCGGAGTCTTCGTCGACGAGATATAAGTCTTAATCAGATCGCCCTCATTTGCTCCCACAGCACACGCCGGGATCAAATGCGCGTCCCCGACCAAACCCTCACCATTCGAAGCCCCGTTCGCAAGTATCATTCCCACCCCGCCAGCCTTCTTCACCACAAGCCCCTTCGCGACCCTAGGGTTGCTTCCTCTATCACACACCACGATCTTCCCCTTCACGTGCTCCGAATCGAGAGAATCCTCCATGCACAGCGACGCTGTCAATGCGCCATCCTTCCCCGGATACACCACCGGGTACATCTCCCCTTCCTTCAGCGCCTTCCCAGGGTACAGCGAGACCCCGTGTAGCTTCCTCCCGTCGCCGAGGATCACGTCTGCCGGGAAGTTCCGGTCGATTGTCCCCGCCCCG
Source organism: Drosera spatulata (assembly GCA_035668315.1). NCBI lineage: Eukaryota > Viridiplantae > Streptophyta > Magnoliopsida > Caryophyllales > Droseraceae > Drosera > Drosera spatulata. The sequence goes on along the minus strand of JAOVYX010016950.1, from coordinate 680 downwards.
ACCGTGGTGATCCACGGCGCGAGGTTCGTAACGGACAACCCACTCGGCCCATCGTTCCCTGCCGAGGAAGCAACGAAGACACCCCGGGAAACCGCCCCGTATGACCCGATCGCAATCGGGTCTAAATAATACGGCGACGAAATCCCATCGCCGCCGCCAATCGAAATCGAAATCACATCAACCCCATCAGCCACCGCCGCGTCGAAAGCAGCCAATATGTCGGAATCAAAACAGCCGGAATCCTTCCAACAAACCTTGTAAACAGCGAGCCTCGCTTTCGGTGCGACCCCTTTCGCGATCCCGTTCGCATACCCGCTCATGCTGGCCTTGAACGCGTATCTTCCTGCAGCCGTCGACGCCGTGTGGGTCCCATGCCCGTCAGCATCCCTCGCCGATTTAAACTCTACGGTACTATTAATCCCACCACCCGAAACGGCCGATTCATGCCCTTTGGAGAAGAACCTGGCGCCGATGATCTTCCTATTACAATTCGAAGCCACGAATCGTTCCCCAACCTGACAAATCCCCTTCCACCGGGCGGGGACAGGCCCGAGGTTTTTGTCCGAGAAGCTGCGCCTCTCGGGCCAAATCCCGGTGTCGAATACCCCGACGATGACGTCGGAGCCGTAGTCGGATTCGGACCAGAGGCCGCGCTGGATGCGGAGGCCGAGGAACTGAGG
>JAOVYX010016949.1:0-23342 GCA_035668315.1 Drosera spatulata | reverse complement strand
AATCTTGACGCCTATTGTTTCCTGATGGAATCAAAAATTTGTTGCTGTGTTTATATTCGTTCGACATGCAGCTGTGTTTTTGTAGCGGTACAGACCGTCATTTCCTCTCCTTGCCCAGTTTCTACAATCTTTGATTAAATTATGTTGGATGTTCAGAAATGGCTTGACTAGCAACTGTTTCGAAGCGGATGAAATTGAACTCTTATGTGTGGGATTCGACTACCATTGGCGCCTTCATTCATTCAACATAATCTAAACAATCCTACAGCAGAAGTTGTGGTTGCGACCTGTGAATTGTTAGCATTACAAGAAAGATGTGACCATGGCCACCGGGTTCAGATACTATTATCACATATTTTAACAAATATATGTCTTGACACACCTAAACATAAAAAACAATAGTCAGAATTAAAACGTAGTGTGACAATCCATCTTGAGATGAAAGCCCAAAATTTCACGACATTAATTTGGCATAAATCTCAAAACACTTACATAACATATTTTCGTTTTCCCTTATCAGTAAGTTATTTGTGCTCAAAATGTAACACTGCATTTATATGCGTAAATCACTTAAATTCATTATTAAGAAAGGGAAATGATATTTCCAAGGTTTTTTTTGTCACATCCAAGACAATCCGCTCACATTAATTTTTCGGACAAAAATACCCCTTCCTAATATGATGCCTTGGATATAACAAAATAAGTCTCGGAAGTATCAATTTCCTTAAAAAATTGCAATAAGTTGCACTTACAAAAGAAAATTTTCAGTAAGTTAACTTATAACTATAAGCTTAAACGCGTATAAACACTATCTGTCGGCCTTAGCTGATCAATACTATTACGAAAAAGTTAGCCACACGACTGCCGGAGATCATCAACGTGAGCAGCCATTCCCAGTTAGGCAATTCCACCGGGGACCGGCAAAGTGGGCAAGACGACGCCTCAACAACCACTTATCGACACACTCGCAATGAAACACATGCTTGCATTCCGGCAACAGACTCAGACTTCCTTCTTTTTTCTTCAAATTGTCCGAGCAAATGGCACACAGTTCCCCGTCGATGACGTCGAGCCTCCTCTCCATATGTGATAGAGGTGAATAACTCGGTTGATTTGTGGGATTGATCGCCTTTAAAAAGATGGAAAAAAGGAATGTGATGGTTGCAAGGGTGAGGATATTTTAATTTTTGTTACAATATGTAATAGGTAATCAATAGAATCAATTTAATAAAGATGTAAATAGTCAATATTCCGTAAAATGTGATCTCTTATTATAATCATAAACAATATATAGTCTTTTTTATATAGATAAAGATAAGAGTGTGAAAAAATACATCAAAATATCTCCTAAAAAACAATATAATATGATCTATGTTAAATACGTCATATTATATATTCAGTAATATCTATTATATTTATAACATATTTGACTTTATTTTTTTAACAGAATCACCCCTAGGATTTATTTTTAATCGAGTTCAATGATAATATCTTTTTTCAAACTAAAATAAAAAATCACATAAAGGTAAAAAAAAAATCTTAATACTTATCAAATTCTGGGTTAACCCTCGATTTCTATCATCTTTATAAACTAATAGTGATCAAATATATTAACATTTGTCCCGTGTATGGTTATCGTAACAAACCTAAACAATATGTCTACTCAAAATTAACAATTGAAACATATTATTACCAAATTCTCTCCTCTTTCTTTTTCTATTTTTTTTTATGTCACAGCAGTTCTACTTATACTTGAGACAAATAAAGAAGTGGAAAACTTCCTTGAACAACAACATCTAAATTTAATTTGTCCAAAAAATTAGGGTGATTTACTCAAGATTATAAAAAAATCAAAATAATTCCAAAAAATTACACAAGAAAAAATTAATTCTCAATTCATACAAATTTAAATCACACAAAAGAGCTAAACAGAATACTTGAACAAAATGAAACAGAACGTCTAAACAAAAAACAAATAGAGCGCCTGAACAAAAATCTAAATAGAACGTCTGAATAAAATAAAACAGAATACCTGAACAAAAATCAAACAGAGCGTCTGAATAAAATGAAATAGAATGTTTTAAGAAAAAAAAAAACAGAACGACACATGAGTACAAACAAAGTTTACAAAGATAACCACAAGTTCCCTCCAAACCCTTGTAAGTAAGCTTCAAAATAAAAAAGGTCCCCAATAATTCCGGGATTGGCGAAGCCCAACAGTAGTCACTAAGAAGTAAGAACACAAGCGGTTGATGTTTATTTCTATTCTATACACACTAGCCATATCACCAACACCAGAAACAAACCAAGCCATAGTCCCACTCAATGAACACAAGCAAGCCATTCTCCTCTTAAACAGACCATCGACATCGACATCAACAACAACAATTGTTAGTAGGTTAATATAGTAAAACATAATCGAAACTGAAATTAGAATGAGATGCAAACTGGAACAGTATCGTCGAGGCAAGGAATGTCCCTCTGTCCTTAAGACTTTATTGCCTCGCTACTGGTGCTTACGGTTCTTTGACGACATTCTCCCAAGATACAATGACGACTCCTTCTGTAGAGTAGCACTACTACGCAGAAGACCAACGTACCAGCGAGTGCTTCAAACCCTCTCGACCAACGAGACAGACAGACGTAATAACAGTGTTTTAATGCAACGCAGAAGGATTGATTATGGAGAAGAGAAGAGAGAAAGGACGATTGCAAGAAGAAAAAATGTGTGGAAACAAGGCTCTGGAGGGCGCTTATATAGGCAAACAGAGGGAGTTAGCAGACGACACATGTCGCACAAGGATAGGCTGACATGTCCAACCGCTCTGTTGACCGGACAACTGTCCAACGTTCAGAAACACACACAAACGATCCAAAAATGTTAATCCAACTTTAGATAAAAAAAATATATTATTTTTAATGGAGCCGTGCACGTGATCAACCGAACCGAACCGGGCTGAACCGACGCACGCGCGTGTGTATTTAAACCTCACCTGGGCTCTCCCCCCAACACAAAATTGGGTACCCCTTAGAGCCCCAACCCATTTTTCACTCATTCTTCTTATAAGGTATATCATATCCTACAAGAATTTCAATGTTGGTAAACATACACCACATGAGCTTTCTCTCTTCACTCAAGTTACTTTGGATATTGATTTCTCATTCATCCGAAATCGATTTTGAGAACTTTAACGTACTACGATTATCTACTAGAAATGTTGTTTTCAACGAGCCCAACATCGTCCCAATCCGACGATCCGAACTAGCTCAAAAATATGGTCAAACAGACTGATTTCCAACAACAATAACCCTAATCGAAATTTCACACTTTTTCCACAATAATTCATTCATCAACTTTTAAGTTCCCTTTTTCTCCCCAATGTTTCACTATCTTAAGCTTCTCTGAGCGGTGATGATCGTTGGAGAAATTTCAACCTCCATAACCAAATAAACCCTAACAAAACCAAAACTTCATCGTCAGGTTCAGAGCAAGACTTTAACAACAAAACCAAACCCTAAAATTCCCAAACCTGAACAATAACTACAACAATCGACATCCCAAGAGGAAACGTGATGGCCTTGACTTCATTCACCCGTCTCCGTATCAAAAACCTAGGTTTCCACCTCCCTCCGTTCACCCTCATTTCCCTCTCTTTATTCGTTCCACAAACAGTCATTGATGACGACGATGAAGAAGACGAGCAGGTTGATGATTAAGATTTGTGGGGTTGGTTCCGGTGGACGGTGGTAGCGGAGGTGATGGCAACGGTGGAGGCGAAGAGGTTGTGGCGATGGAGAGGGTGCCGTGGTGGTAGAGGTGGCAGCAGCAGAGGTGATGATGGGGTATGTTTTTGGAATTATTTTTTTAATATATTTTTTTATAATTATTTTTGAATTTTTATAGGTTTAGATAATTTAGCGAAAAATCTATTATATTTATTATATATATAATTATACAAAATCGTAATGGCATGACATGATATTTTTGTTATTTTTTAAATTTAAATTTTCAATTATGTATTTTTTACTTATTAACAAATTTTATACATAAGTCTTAAAATAAAAAAATGGCTAAAGAATCAAATGTTTTTCATGTGATATATCATCATTTAAATTTTAAAAAATTAAACAAACTTAAAAATCTGTTCTAAATCAAATCAATCTATCTACTATATCGGTTACATCTATTACTTATATGGGTTTTATGAATATATGTCTTGACACATCTAAGGTAAGGTGCGTCTATATAAATCCAATGATTGAGATTAAAACATGGAGTGAAGATGCATTTTGATATGAGAGCTGAATAATTAATAAACCCACTATCATAAATTGTGGTCTTATATCCCCACGATTTAATCTTAGCCATTGATTCTATTAGACACGCTTAAACTTAGTGTTTCATGATATACATTCACCAAGTCCATCATATATATAAATTTTTGGGATAGTTCAAGGAAAGTATCACTGAAAAGATTTTATTTCAAGAAGATACCACCAACTAATTTTAATTCTTATGAAATCTCAATTTATAAAAAATGCCCATAATACCCTTCATCCTCACCCACCACCATACCATTATCATATCCACACCACATCGGCGTCGATCCTTCTCCACTGGCGATGACAACCATGTCTTCGTCAATAATCACACTTTACTTTACTCATTTCGTCCCTCTCTCACATCCCCCAAACCTTTCTCCTTTCTCCCAAATCCCAGAATCTCCACTCTTAATCCCTACTCTAGTTGACCAATTCTAATTTATCACGCTGCCTTCTCGAGGATTGGACTATGTTGATAGAGTTGATTTTGGGGAGGAGGAAGAGGAAGAAGATGCAATGGTGGCATAGGTTGTGGAGGCGATAGAGGCGAATTTGTCGGAAGGGAGTGGGCGGTTGTGGCAATGTGCTTGATCGGAGTATTGACTGGTTCTGATATCGTATTGTTCAATAATACGGTCCGTATTTGTTGTAGTTATATTTGGGATAATGTGACAGCGTGTTTGATTGGAGTTGCGGTTTAGGGTTTCATAGTTGATCGAGGAGGCGAGGAGAGACCAAGGAAGGAGGGAGAACATGGAGATGTGAGATGAGTAAGAAAGGATCGGAGATTGTATTTTCAAAACAAATGAAGAAAAGTAACACAAAAATTTTGACTGACTGTATTTTTTTTAAAAAAACTATTAAAATCATTAAGCGGGAGATTGCATATAAAAAAAAAGGGGAAAAAAAGAAAATATAGTCGTAATATTCTAGATAAAAAAGACATAAAAAGATTCATATTTTGAAAAAAAGAAAAAAATGAGATATTTTCGTGGGAAAAAATGGGTGGGATATTTGTTGGGACTTATTTGGTTAAGTGGTAAGTATCTATGGGTAATTTTAACAACTTAAAGATGAATTAATTGAGATTATTGTAACAACAAAAGGATCTCATGAAACCTTTTTATTTGATAAAGTTTACAAAAAATCAGTATTGCATATTTTATATAACATGAAAGAATAAATATTATATATCACTTCTTTTGTCCCACTACAAAAGTAATATTTTTAAAAAATCACTATTTAATAAGCATTTTGATAAACTCCGTTAATGTTCGACCGTCTCGTAACCTCTGTCATATGAAAGTTCATAAATTATACTTATTATTGTTTCATGATAAATTTACGTAATGATATTTAATCGACGATCAAAGTTTAGCTCAACAAACTCGTAAATCTAACAATTGCATTCTTTTATGGAATGGAGATCATCTAAACAAATCAAGCTAAAATGACATTTAACCATTAATGTATTGAGCGATGACATATGAACACATCAAGTTTTTTTTTTTGTGGTCAAAATGAACACAACACGTTTAAAAATAAATACTTAACTCCTCTATCATAAAAATAATCTCATCATTATAAATATATAATACAAATATAAGAAATTTTTTGGTTGGTCATCCAAATGTCCATTTTTTATTGATTAATAATTATCCATATGTGAACTTATCATTAGTAGATTTCACAATGAATTAACTAACATCATTAAAATCATCATTATCAAGCCGTATAAAAAAAATTAAAAAATTAATTATTAAGTATATAAATGATTACGTAACTATGTGAAAGTTTGGAGCATCAATATTACATATTTTTTGTTTGATCTAGCTCTTTTTTTATCGATGATGATATGGATAATCACATTAAAAAAATTAAGTTTTTGTATTTCATCATTTCATATTATAATAATGTTAATGATTTTATATATTATCCAATACTATGAATTTTTTATAATTGAATAATACATGAATAATCGATAAATTAAAGTTTATAAAACACAATGTACCTACTTAATCTGAAATGAATTATTTATTATTAATAAAAAAATAATATAATGAAGTACATCACAAAAAATACAATTGAAAATTATAATATATTCACAAATAGAGATCTAATTATTTTAATACGAAATCACGTTGAAAGGAGCTAATAAGAAGGTTAATGATATAACTCTTCATTAATTTAAAAAAAGAAATCAAATTATTTTGATACAAAATATCATTTTAATTATTTGATAAAAGAATTTTTTGAATAGTGTTTTTTCTATAAAGAATTTTTTGAATACTTATAAACAATTGATAATTTCAAGATTAATTTTAATTTTTGAAGATAGCATTGTAAGAAAAAGATAATTTTATCCAAAAAAAAAATTAGATGAGTATGATATTTTGAGTATATCACTTTATGCTTTGAAAGTATTTGTCCCCAAGTTTTATTGAATAGTTTATGAGTTTTTTTTCTCTTCAATATCAAACCAAAACTACTTCCAAAAATTAAAAAGAGAAAGTGGATGCGTCTGCGTTCGAGGTGAGCCCTCACCCGTACGGCACACAGAATGCATCCTCCACTCCTCGTCACTATCGCACACGCTCTCTGTGACGACTCAACCAACCAACCACTCCGCCGCTCCCTCTAGGGTTCCGCTCGCTCTCTGAATCTCGCCGCCACCGCCGTCACATTCACCAGGTACCTTCCCATATCACTTGGGTTTCTACTTTCGATTCTCATCTGCTCCACCCAATTATGTCTCTGAATTGAATTCCAGTTCTTCTTCTGGGGTTTCGAAGTTCAATTATTCTTCTGATTCCGGTTATGTCCTTGAATTGAATTCCATGTCAGAATAGTGAAATCAAGAAGTCGCCCGTAGTCGCTTCAGTGCAGTAGAGAAGTTTGTTGAGATATCTTGTTATTTATAACAAAGAAATATATGTTCTAATGTTAGCCACAAGATCATGTCTTGGAATAAATTACGAAGAATAAATTCGTCCAAGTTAGAGTCTAGTGTTTCCTACATATACTAGTCTGGAGGCAGGGTCTTGGTATTCCAAACTAGATACCTTGATTGTTTTGCTTTGAACCTAGTCAAGGAACAACCAAATATTTACAAAGTTGTAATCGATCCTTTGATTTGGTGGTATTTTATTTGGGGAGCTTCGTGCTTTCACAAGAGTGTTTTTGATGCTTTAAGTGTTTTGAAGATACATGAGGTGCCCTCGGTTAGGCATTGTGTGGAAATTGAGGGTATAGGCTTGGTAGGCTGTGCATTGGATGCTGTATTGCTAGTTTGAAACAAAGATTTTTTCCCCTGCCCCAACTCCAATTAGCTAGGAAGTAATGACAAGATCATGTCTGGTTCTTAGTCACCCTGGATAGAGGTTTGGCACCGAAATTGAGGTTGGCATTAGGTGGACGGCCTGTCTTTCCGGCTAATTGAGGACGAGTGTGGCCTGTGGATCACACTTCTGTCATAGTTGAATTAGCTTTAGGTTTAATTTTTAACGGAAACGTCTTTGTTTGCATGGATAGATGGTGTACATCATTCTCTCCCAAACCTTTTTGGTTCTTGATTCCGAACTATATCATAATTGATTGTTATGAAACTTGAGTTACATTTTTTATGTGTTTAAAATATCATATCTATTGGTTGATACTTTTTTTTTTATTGCATTAGGAATTTTCAAATAAAATGCCACTGCCCCTTTTAGGCTGCTGGATAATTGTTTATGCATTTTATCCTTTTTTTTATTTGTTGTAATGTGCTCTAGGTTGATTTAAGTTGCTTATCTCTCATCGATGATTTTCAAGATATTGAATCCCATACATCACTTGCGTGAAGTTGGAACGCTACCACTTGGGTTTTTCTTAGAACAATGTCTGCAGGTTTTTAGAGTTTAGACGAATTATGATTCCAGGCTGTAGATTCCAACATGGTAGTTGGTTCCTTATCTTCTGTCATTCACAGTGACTTATAAAACAGCTAATCTCCCCTCTAATGTCGGGAAGCTTTTTCTGCAGTAACTTCTTGGGGGTGAATGCCTGGAATTTTTTATCCAAGACTTGTGTATGAGTAGCAATTGGTTCCTTCGACCTTGTCTAACATTGGAAGAGAAAGTTGCATGCAAGCATGCGATTGGGTTCGTTTTGGAGAGTTTGGACTGTTCATGTAGATATGCTGAAATGGTTAAGCCTACTTGTTTCATCTGGTATCTTTGGAGGAGGAAACAAAGGAAAGGAAAGTACAGGATCTCAAGATGGCAGTTGTGCTAGAATACAAAGGTTTCTTATTTGGAGTATCTGACACCCTATGACAGGGGAAAACAAACATTGAGGCAACATGCTTTTTATATATGGATGATTAATGTCCAATGGACAGAGCTCATGGCTTGAGAAACTATTTCATTGGGGTTCAGAGGATGAGTTCAGAGTTGTCATCGTCATTGTCGTTCTCCAAGCTTATACGGCTTTATGGGATCGCCATGTCTGTGATCTATGTAATCTGTATGATGTTGAGTATCAACAAGCTGCTATCTCTGAAGGTGTCATTCAGTACCATATCAAGCTTTCTCCGAACTCTCTAGTCAAACTTCCTCTTCTTCTCCTAGTTCCTATTGGAATCATTTACCCCATGCTCAAGCTGCGTTCGGAACGTCTGTGTCAAATGTGGCTGCGAAACTCAACATTAGAGTTCTACTCTTCAGTTTGAAAATTAGACTGGTCCCTTTTCATCGCCTATGCAACCGTAACTTGTTCGCAGTTCTCCTTACGGTATATGCATCTTAGTGACGGATATTCTTTGTGGATATTCTTCATTGCCTGACAATATGATCCTTATGTTGCACATCTCCATTCTTTGTGGCATTGTATTTCAAATTCAAGGATGATTTGTCACTGCAGAAGAAATGTAAGGTGCCTTTCCACTTCTGTCAACCTTTTTCTCTCCCAAGTGTTCTACACTCTCATCAATGCCTCTTTCATCTTGAATAGTGAAACTGAGGTACCATAAGCTATTCTCCTAACGGAACCCGAATAGTTTTACCTCAACTTACCATTCTTTCAGTTCTGTATCACGTGAAGTGTGTCTGCTCTGCTCACTTTAGTTCTTATTTATACCCTTTGGTTCAAGAGCCAACATCCAGTCTCTCAACATTCCTTCTAAAGCTTGCTACTTTCATCCTTCCAAGTCATAGCAAGATCAAACCATACAACACTAAAAAAATTTTAATGGTGAATATTCATTGGATTGCTCTAAGACTAACGCATAGCGATATGGGCCTTGTTTTAATGCTTATCGGTGACATAGACCAGTTTTCACCAAGATAGACCAATTATTCCAACATTAGATGGTCCCTTCCACAGATATAGTTGATGTTGAAGTGTTCTCTTTTTTATGGAATTTAAGAACACATTCATTACCCGGGATTTTTTTCTTATATAATTTTACCTGGGAATTTTAAGGACGCATTGTTTTTGCTTAAGGTAGGTTCGTGTCAGGGGTCAGGTTTGAGTCCTTATTAACTTGAACTGGTTATGGAAGAATTCACTAGGAACATACAGGATAAGCTACCACGATGTTCATTATCTGCTGATGTTATTGTTTTGGTGGATGATTGAAAGAGGTAATGATGGAAATGTGGAATGGATTTCCACTGAAAGGGGTCAGAGAAACAATGTTAGTTTACTTTTGGGAACAAAATCTCTTCTTGAAAGAGACTGCTATAGGTATCTTGATTCAATGTTGCATGAGGATAAGGTATTGAGGATGATGACACCCATAAAATAAAGATGATCGATGCAATGGAATAGCATGTAAGTGGTGTCATGTGATCCTATTGTACCAGTCAAGCTAAAGGGAAATCTTTATAAGATGCGATCAATGATGTTGTATGGGTAGGAGTATCAGGAAGTTAAGTGGCAACATGTGTAAAAGACGACAATAAATAAGATAAAAATGTTAAAGATAGATGTGCGGTACAAGGAAATAATGGATCTCAATGAAGTTATACAACAGAAAGTTGAGATGACATCAATAGAAGATACGATCAATAGACATGTTGAGTGTTTGTTGAAGCGACAAGGAGATGTGAAACAATGGTTTGTGTGTAAATCAAGATAGTGAGAGGGAGACCATTTTGGATCTTGAAGGAAACTCTTAAAGTATGCTGTGGGCGTACCATAATATCGTAAGACATTATAGAAGACACAAAAGAATGATATTGTCATATTCATGTAATCGACCCTATGTCATAGGATTGGAGTTTTCTTCTTCCGGCTTTGGTAGATAAGTTTGCTTGTTTAGAGGCTTTTGCTTGCATGAATGCATGATGGAGACGTTTTACTTCCAATTTATCCGATTTTTCTGTTGAATACTTGAATATCCATCAGTATGCTGTAATCATAGGAAAAGTCCTAGGCTTCATTGATTTTCTTATGGTACTGGGTGGAAGCTTGCTCTTCTTTTATGTTCGTGTTTTGTTGGAAGGTTTCATTGGGCATGAGGAGTATGTCTTTATACTTCGTAGCTTGAAGGTTTATATGTGCATTTGATGACTTTCTTATGCGAGTAGTTCCTAGAAAAGCTGGAAATACTGACGAGTTGGTTCTGACGTTTACGTATAGTTGGTTTGCGGGTTCTGATCTAGGTGACGCATAAGGCGCTGTATTCTTTATTTTATCTGATGTAGTTAAAAAAGATTTGGCAGTGAATATTTATTCTTGCTGATGTTTGTTTACTCCCATTAATATGATTAGCAAGGAGATCTCAAATCTTGTTTGTCATAGTGCATTCTGGATTCTAATTTCTAGGGTTAGCCAGATGAAGAAGTAGTTTCTGATCAAATTACACTTTCAGGTTGGGTCTTGATCAGACCGAAGATATTGAATTATTTAAAAGAATTTGTAACGGATGAAGTTGCTCAAAGCAATATCATGTAAGGTTCAGTTGTTAATTTATGTTTATTTTTACCCATGCAGGCTAGATTGGTCTTTCAGTCACCTGTTGCTTGATGTGCACCAGCTGGAGTTGGTTGTTTAAGTGGTGGAATACGTCTCTTATCTACCAGTTGAGAGTGTAAACATTCATATATTTTTGCTCAGGTATGTAATTTCATGCATGGTCGAACTCCAAAGTTTGAGATCAAGGTTCTACCAATCCTCATGGTTATTTGACTTGGTTTTATCTTTTGCAACATAAAACTGTGTTAATTTCCATTTCTCTTTGTTTTCTTTGTTTCTGAATTGTCTTTCATGATCCTGTGCATGTTTTGGGGCTCTTAAATTCTGTGCATTTACCATTGTTGATGACTTGATTCGCATCTCAGGTAGGAAAACAATACTGTGTCTGTCTTTTAGTGTGTCTTTATACAATCACCCAGACCAGGAATAAGATGTTGGTTTCAACGCTTATGGGATTTCAAGGTTATAGCTATTATGAGTTAACTGAATGCTCAGACACCATAGTATTCGGTGGATTTTTTAGTGGGTTGTCCCCTGGTTCTGGTGGCGGTTGATTTTTTCTCTTGGTATTCGGGTTTCCCACGTAAAAATAGCATGTCTGTCTTCAATCTCTTTTTTGTGTTTTGTGTGACCAATTCTAACAATGATATCAAACCATGGCCAAGATAACACAAAGTTATCCATTGTTGGGCTCTGTTAAACGTGCTCTCTTGGAGTACTCCGTTGGATAGGCTCTGGTCAACAAGCTCAGTAGAAGTATTCTATTTCACAGGCTCTGCTAGAAATGTTGTGCTGGAAGTGCTCTGTTGGAAGTGTTCTTTTGGGTTGCTCACTTGGACCTACTCTTTAGGCTGGTCTATCATAGAGGGCGCAACTGATACTCTCTGAAGACAAGCGAAACTATTATATCTGCTCTAGGTCAGATTTAAGTGTTTCTATGCTGCACTATTGTGATTGAGTAGGAGTAAAGGCTGAAGAGAGGAAAATTAAAATTGAGAAACTGGATGGGTTAAACTTTGGATTTCGGAAAAACGCAAATGACTCACTACCAGTATCAGAAAAACTTGTATTTGCGGTTGAGAGGAAAAGAGAATAAACCCGATGACATGGAAGGCAAGGAAATGGACGTCCTAGATCAAAATGTCCTAATGCCGATCCATCTTTCCCTATCTTCAGTAACATTCAATATTTCTGAGGAAAAGACCATATTTAATGAGGGCTCTAACCTGAATGTATGAGAAGCCTTCTGCTTCAAACAAAGACTTTTTGTCAAAAGGCTGTTTCATATGAAGAAAACAGGTAGAAAATCGATTATAGAACATCTCAATGAGTTTAACACTGTGACAAGTCGACTGGAATCTGTTGGAATTATGTTTGATAATGAAGTGTTTACTAGCAGACTTATCAAGTCAGCCGGACAGTTGGGACGACTTGGCAATGGTTATGAGTAACTTGTCAGGGTCAATTGCTCTGAAATAGGAGGATGTTGTTGTTTTGTTGAACAAAGACACTCAAAGGCATGCTGAATGCAGAAGCGCGCGATCTTTGAGAAAAAGTAACGAGGGAAAAAGAATATCACTATCCCATGGAAGAAGCAAGTCAAGGTTCGGTTGGTTGGAACTGCAATTAGACGGACATTTGAACATGACTGCATGGCACCAAACACAATTCGTTATTTGATTCTTGGTTGTGGACTCTAACGCGTCTTTTCATGCTACTTCTAATAGAATTGTGAATTATGTACAGGGAAATCTCAGTAAGGTGTACTTTGATGATGAACCCTATGATTGTTGGGAAAAGAGATGTGTAGGTCCGGGCAACCAGTGGAATAGAATTGAAGTTGAAGCAAGTTAGGCATGCGTCTAACCTCATGAAGAACTTGATCTCGGTGAGTCAATTATCAGGCTGCATCAGTATGATTGGCAATGATCATTGTAACATCAGAAAAAGAACTTTGGTGATTGATGGAGGCAAAAAAGAGGGAACCCTTTATGTGACAAGCAGCAGAAATAGCTTCGATGTTGCAACCTCAAAAGCCTATAGTAATGTGGCTTTAAATGCTAGGATATTAGTGAAAAAGGCGTGAAGGTGATGGCATCCAATGGTTTGCTCGATGTTGTGACATCTGTTGATTTACTGTTCTCTGAAAATTGATTTTATGGGAAGCAAAAGAAAGTTAGCTTCTCAAAGGAAGCTCTGAAGGAATATTGGAGTTAATCATGGATATTTTCAATGGACCTTTTGAGGTATCTTCTCGTTCTGGTGCCAAATACTATGTGACTTTTGTCCATGATGCTTCAAGGAAGCTTTGGATTTATTTCCTTGAAAACAAGTCTGGTGTGTTGTTCTCAAAAAATGAAAAAGTATGGTTGAGAACCAAACAAGTTTAAAGATGAAGTGCTTGGGATCAGATAATGGAGTGAGTACTGCAACAAGTTTAAAGAGTGTTGTGATATGATTGGGACTAGACATTGGACATTTTTAGAAACTCCATACAAAATGGCTTGCAAAATCATGAAAAGAACTATTCCAGGACATGCTAGGAGCTTGATGTTGAAAGTTGGATCACCGAAGTTGTCCTGGGTTGAGGTAATGTACTCTAATAGATACTCGATCAATACCGGACCTTTAATGCCACTTGATTCTAGATTACTAGAGGACACATGGTAAAAAAAGAGGTAAAACTCGCATTTGTGAATTTTTCGTTGCATCTCCTATGTTCATATCAATGGTGTTAATAGATATAAATTGGAATGCAAAGTCCAAAGTTTGCAATTTACTGGATTATGGCATGGACAATCTTGGTTATAAGTTGTGGGTTCATGAAAATCACAAGGTATTCTGAAGTAGAAATACAGTTTTCAACGAGATTGTTTTTCGTACACATTAGTTCACTGAGGGGACTAAAAAGACAAGACATGCTTTAGTTGAACTTGACGATTCATTCTTCTACTCTATCTATCCTAGATGTATGAAACTTTTGACACAGTGGGGGGTTTGTCACGTAAACTCAGATTATGTTACGGAACAATCAAACATAATTTTATTCAAATTTATCGTGTAATATTAATGATGATTTAGTTGATGTATATTTACCCGATACTAAGAAAAACTTTTCATAACATCGTTACGTGGAGCAACGTAGCTCCTAAAAATGTGTTGAATTTTGGCAACGGTAGAAGTGTTCCCTATTTTATGGTACAGAGGGAGTGAGTTGAAAAGCATGTTTCAGCACAGGATGAAATACAGTTTTCAAAGAGACTGATTTTCGTACAGATTAGTTCACTGAGAGGATGAAAAAGACGAGACATGCTTTAGTTGAACTTGATGATTCATTCTTCTACTCTGTTTGTCCTAGATGTATGAGATTTTGACACAGTGGAGGGTTTGCCATGCAAACTCATATTGTATCATGGAACAATCAAGCATCATTCTATTCAAATTTATTGTATACCATTAATGATGATTAAGTTGATGTATATTTACCCGACGCTAAGAAATTTTTTTCGTAACATCGTTACGTGTAGCAACGAAGCTCCTGAAAGTGTGTTGAATTTTGGCAACGGTAGAAGTGTTCCCTATTTTATAGGATAGAGGGAGTAAGTTGAAAAAGCATGTTTCGGAACAAGATGAAAATACAATAGTAGAATCAAGTTGGACCAAAGACACCACCACTCATAGAGGATGATACATTGTCGATATGTAGCGATTAACATATACTCTCTTCATCCCAAAAAAATTATAATTTTTTGATCAGACACGCATGACGATAGAAGCTTTGATCGATGTTATGGGACGATCAAACGTTGTTTTTTGAGAAAATATCGTGAATCATTAATGATAGTAAACGTCATGTATTATAAGCGTAGGCCATTAAAAAATTTAAATCGTGTCGTTTAGATACGTAACGAAGTCCCTCAAATTACGTGTTGAATAGTATAAAGAGAAAAAAACGTTGTAATAATTATGGGACGAAAATAATACTTTTAACGCAATGCATCTACAACTTTGTTATATCGAGTTTCTTTATCATCAATTATGACCCTAGGAACTTCAAACATATTAAAAATTTCGTTCCTTGAAAAATTAACCCTCACTTTTGCATCGTGAGTTCTAGTTGCATGAGCTTCAACCCATTTAGAAATATAATCAACCCAATCAAGACTTCACGGTCCTATAAAGTCACTTCTCTAAACATCAAATATTTTACAGACTAAAATTAAATGAAAGGTGATATCAGTTCGTTACTTGTTTGGTTCTTTGACATTTTTCACAAGATTTTAAGAAAATATATGCATTATGATTCAAGGTTGGTCAAAACAAATCATTTTCTACGGTCTTACCCGCAGTTCTTTTAGGTTCAAATTAACCATAGGATTTTAAATTATGACATGATCTAGGATTGTGAATTCCGTGGTAGGACACACTTTTTCTCTGCACATAATCAAAACAATAGTTCAATATATAGGGGTCTTTCCATGTGTAAAATTTAGCCATAGTATTTTTCTCTTTGAGCTCTTGTTAAATCACCATGTAATTTCCCGATTCCCTTCGTCCCACAAAGAATGTAACGGTTTGACTTGGGGATTTGTCTAGACAAATTTTGATCAACATTGCGGACGATTAAATTTTGTTTTACATAAATTTGTTTTGAAACATTAGTCATAGTAGAAATTATAGACTTTCATACGACGATGAATTAGAGACAATCGAACATTGTTAGCTATAAGAACGAATCTCATCAAAATGTGTGTAGATTAGCGATTTTTTTTTAATGTTGTATTTTTTGTGAAACGGATAAAGTAACTAACTATATTTGCCTATTAAGACAAATTGTCATGCTAAACAATCAAAGACTCACCAGGAAATAATTCGAATAAAGGAAGAACTTCTCGTTCATGGAAAATTCTGCCCATATGATTGGCCTCATAATTTTCCGCCCCTTTGTTGTCTCAAATCATGGACATCAGACCTCTTGACAGATACTCGGTATCCCTGCTTATTTGTTGCTTATAGATGTTGGTAAGCCAAGCTGCTTTGTGAGGCCATGCTGGATAAGGCAAGGTGGAGTGGGAGAATGCTATGGAGACGAGATGCAATTTTGATATAGATTATTTCCTCTATCTTAGATAAATTACAATATGTTGACTTGACATGGTTATTAAGAAAAATATTGATTTTATGCTATTTTATATTGATATCTTTGTGAGTGAATGAAGAGTGAAAAAAATAATGTTAGTGAAGATGTGATATAAATTATGAGTATTTTGGATTTTTTAGTATTTTAAAATTATCTAATATAAAAATATTATAATTTATACGGGACATGTATTTTTTTTTAATGTGTCGTAATTTATCGGGGATGAAAGAAGTATTTGAGTGTTGAGCTTGATATGTGTAGCAAATAGCACTAGTGTTGAGCTTCACGTAGGTGTATTTTTTTGTATCCAAAAAGGACTGAAAGGCAATTAGCAAGAAGAAACGATAATCAGCCAAATAGCTGAGCCTGTCAACCAAGTGATCACAGACTCAAAGTTGATTCCCTTAACTCCACAAACCACCTCCAATGTATTTGTCTTCCTCTCATGACTTCCAACTCCTTGATGCTAACCATGCACTCAACTCATTATCTACTCAGACATCGCCCCCTCCAAGCTCTATACCTCTAAATCATACAAGATCTGCTGCTCCAGCCTTTTTTTTTCTTTCCTGAGGTTCTGGCGAATCCTGTTGAGGGGTCTGATTTTGTATCAAGGGTGGTGACACCTGTCACTCATTCTCCAGGTCAAGAGAAGATAACTAACAACTTTAGATTTTCTGAGGATATCATTCATGGTTACAACATTCCCAAACTTCTAATGATTACCATTCGGTCTACTAAATTTCAAGGCTGCGCTAGAGTTATGACGGCGAGTATATCATCGAACAAGTTTGAGTTTTAGACATCTGCCATCTGTAATTGTCCTAGGCTTGTTATTAGCCTCTAATTCTTCGTTGTTTTTCTTGCTCCCCACTGGTTGGGTGAGGATTGTAATTTATCATTGAATTCTCTGTGAAGACCATTACATGTTTTCTTTTTTTCTTTTTTCTTTTTTTAGTTCTGTTATTAGAGTGGTTTCTTGTTCGTATATGTCATGCGGATCATGCAGTATGTTTTCTGATGAGTGTAATTTCATTTAGGTTGCCAAAATGAGTGATATTGGTGGGAGACACAGTTCAAAATGGGACCTTCCTGAAGGTAAGAAGTCACCCAAAGATCTGTATGATAGTGGACGTACCAGCAGGATCAGGAGTTCTTTTCATGATAGAGACACACCTAGAAGGCATTTGCCAAATGGTGCCGATATCAGTGTGCACTCAAGGCGAACTTCTTTGGGAAGGGAAGATTTCCAGATGGATGAGACAATCGATGGAAGGTCCTCGTCACGGGATAGAGATGGAAAACGTACTGCAAGAATATCTCCTGGTCGTGACGAATGGAGACAGCGAAATCGAAGTCGCTCCCCTAGAGATAAAATCAGGTCTCACAGGTTTGAAGTCCTCCCTTTGTATAGTGCCTTGTTTCCTAACCTTCCAGAGTTGCTTCTTTTTCTGATCTCCCTTGGCCTTATTATACTGTATATACTTGGAATCTTGATATATCCTTGGAATGGTGTAGAAGTAGTATAAGCAGAAGCAGAAGTAGGAGCCGCAGTCCGGGCAATGGATATCGTCATGAACAGATCGAGCGGAGTAGAAACAGAATCGG
Organism: Drosera spatulata; assembly: GCA_035668315.1. Classification (NCBI taxonomy): domain Eukaryota; kingdom Viridiplantae; phylum Streptophyta; class Magnoliopsida; order Caryophyllales; family Droseraceae; genus Drosera; species Drosera spatulata. Next base: position 5,314 of record JAOVYX010016949.1, on the reverse strand, counting down.
AGCTCCTCCTCAGTTATGCAGAGAGTTTGCTGCTGGAAGGTGCAAAAGGGGAAACCATTGTCCATTTTCTCATTCTGATCAAAGTTACGACAGGAGACATTCTGAGAGCAGTGTTGCAGATGATTTTGAGAGTGGACATAAGAATACTAGTGCGTTGAAATATTCATCCACCTCATCAAGATATGCTCATTATGAGGCTTCTTCTGACAGAAAAGGTTCCATGGATGTTTTAGTCGAGGATGGAGACAATGATAGGAGGAGAAGGGGTAACCAGGGAGGTTGGGGTGATGATAGTGATACAGTCAAGGATAGAGATGATGATAGAAAGAGAAACACCACACAACCAGGTTGGAGTAATGACCGTGAGCAAGCTAGGACCGGTGAGATGATCTGCAAGTATTTTGCTGCTGGGAGATGCCGCCATGGAAAATATTGCAGGATGTTGCATAACCTTCAGGAAGTTGAACATCCCAATGGAGCACTAGATGCAGCACGAGCTTCTCACCACAATTTTGATGGTGCTAACCAGGCTTGGAAAGGCGCATCATGGGATGATCCCATGCCAGATGTTTCACTATCAAAGGGTTGGCCTGAGGACAAAAAAGAGATTTTAGATGTGACCAAACCAGGAGAGATCGCACGGATATCGAGAGATGAGCCAAGGATTCCAAGAAACAATCGAGACAGCGTCAGCAAGGTGTGGCAGGATGCACCATGGGATGATACTGTTGTTGATGTCTCACCAGCAAAAGGTTGGCCTGAGGGGAAAAGAGAAAATTTTGACACCATGAGGCCTACTCAAAGATCACAAGTGCCAAGAAACAATCTAGAAAGGGCTAATGAGGCGTGGCAGGGTGCAACATGGGATGATACCATGGGTGATGTTCCTCAAGCAAAAGGTTGGCCTGAGGAGAGAAGGGAGAAGTTGGATAGCATGCAGCGTACTCAAGTATCACAGTTGCCTAAAAACAATATGGAAAGTGTTAGCGAGGCATGGCAGGGTGCAACCTGGGCAGACAATGTTGGGGATGCTTCTCTAGCAAAAGAAGGTTGGCCAGAGGGAAAAAGTGAGAGTTCGGATGTCAGGAATCCAAGTCAGATGTCGCAGGTCCCAAATCACAACTCAGACGTAAGCAAGGAGTGGCAGGGTACAACATGGGATGATAACCTCGGTAATGTTTCACAAGAGAAAGGTTGGCTGGAGAGAAAAGATGAGAATATGGATAGGATGAAACCAATTCAGAGATCCATGCCTGGAAGCCATTCTCAAGACATGGACTTTGTCAGTAAAGGCTACACAGTTGGTGGTGCGCCAGCAGGTGGCGAACCGGTGTCAAATGATGGAAAACTGCCTTATGAATGGAAACAACAGGATACTGTCAATGAAGTCAGTGCGGCTATATCAAATGGCACAGAAAATTGTTTTAGTTACATGGGAAATCTTGCTTCTGGCAGCTTTGGTCAACAGGGATCTCAGATAAGCAGATTAGAATCTGTCCCTCCTTCCCATACCTACGTTCACACCAGACCGCTGGAGGTCCCTCAACATCCCAGAATTGAGACGCAATATGCCACTGCAGACTCGCAGCCAGGAGCATTTGACCAGCCTTACTCGAAGATGCCCACCACTACGGTTGGTGTCTCTTCTGCGTACCCAACCGAGTATACTTATCGTAGCTTGTATACCGGTTCAAATACCTCGACAGGCATCCTCTCTGGGCAAGGCGGTGGCTATACTTCTAATGCTTCTACTATCTCAGGCTTGAATGCCGTGGGAGTGGGTCAACCTGCCGCGTCTCTAGGCCCTTCGTCTGAAAGTATTCATGTCTCTCAGAATCTACTGAATCTTGGTGGTAAACTTTCTGATGTTCCTTATACTGGTGCTGGAAATTTGCCACAACATGCTCCTAGTCAGAGCCCTGTCATCCCTGAGCAGCTGCTCGCTCAACTGATAGAAAACAAGGACCTGTTTACTAAGTTGTATGCTGCACAACAAGGTACATCCGGTAGTATCTCTAGTGTTCCCAACTCTACGTCCAGTGAGAAGCTGCCAGAGTCTTCCCAGGCTCAGAAGCCTGTGACTAACATGCAGGTTTCTCTGCCATATGCTGCCACCAACTCATATGGTACTGTGGAGGGCCATTCCACTGTTCATGACTCGAATGCTTCAGTGCAGTATTTGTCCACTAGTGGCTTTCAGGCTGCCGAGAAGCAATACGATCCATTAAGTGATAGTGTTGACACGAAACTACCTAATATGGATGCCCAAGTTGGGACGAATAGCCCCATTCCTGTAACATCAATGGTGTCAGCTCCTGGAGTTGAACCGGTTGCTTCAACTATCACTGCTACTGGAGCTGATGATGATTTGACTCAAGCACCTGCAGCATGCAAGGTTGAGAAAAATGGCAGTCCAATAGTAGCAAAAGATGACCCGGTTGATAATGGACCCACGGATGAAATGGCTATAGATGCCGGTGCCGATGATGGTAAGAAGGGCAAAGATGCCAAGGGACTAAGAGCGTTCAAGTTTGCTCTTGCGGAATTTGTGAAAGAACTTCTGAAACCCACCTGGAAGGAAGGTCGCTTTAGCAAAGAGGTCTATAAGACGATAGTCAAGAAAGTGGTTGACAAAGTTTTGGATACTGTCCAAGCGGGACACATTCCTCAGACCAAGGAGAAGATCGATCATTATCTGTCACTCTCTAAGCCAAAGCTCAGCAAACTTGTACAGGTGAGACCACGACGACGTCAACTATTTGCATTTTCTCTCAAATTCAGTGTCCCCTCACCTCTGGATGAAGAATGCTGTTATGCATGTGCGTATCCTGTATATTACTACACCGGGTTTCTAGCATTTTCCTGTTGTGATTTGTCTAATTACGCACAGACCCTACACTCACCCGATCCGACCAGAAGTGACCCACCAAATGAACCGTAAAAATTAGTTGACCTTTGCTGCAATGCCAACATGATACTAGATGGAATTCGTAGTTCATCTGTTATCTAATCACCGGAATCTGGTTCTCTACATGAGGGACATTCTCAAGACCCTGTTTTATTTTTGTTTCTGCAGGCATACGTGGGGAAATACCGGAAGAGCTAATTCATGACGCGAAGCAGTCTGTTTTGTTGTGCCGTGATGGTGCCTGTTTTTGTGAACTATGTACAGTTACACATCATGTTTTGTCTAGTTGAAAATTGCATTCACGTTCTCGTGTAATTTATGTAGCAGATTGATTCTCCAGTATGTATCCACCTGTTTTTGGGCATAAATTGTTACTGTCGTTGAAATAGATCTGATCCGAAGGTTGTTAGTGGCTATCAGAAGATCCCAGATCCCCTCCTTGTAATGTTTCTTGTATCTCATTCCACAAGCTTTCTTGTGAAGTTTGTACTTCAACTGTTGATACTAGTTTGCATTTCGTAGCTTGAACTTGGCTCCGATGAGGTCCTTGCCTCCGGGATTGAACCAGGTTCTTTCATGTTCAGAGATCAGCTGCAACTATCTCGAGGATTGACATCAAAGTGTGGGTTGACAAGCTGTGCTTTGTTTTGTTTAAGCTGTCAGGGATGTCTGACTCGAGGGTTGGTGCTCGCCCAAACTTAATTTTTATTCTCAGGCTTTTTGTGGAACGTACTCAACAATCTAAATAGTGCATTACTGTCACTCTTCAGAGCTCCTCCTCCTAAAATCTTGGACAGAAGACTAGATGCGATAGTGATATTCCTGTGGCAGTGGGTCAAAGTTAATCTCAACATGAATTACATACACTACGTATCTACCAAATTGTTCCGATAGTTTCTGTGGAACGGAAAGAGCCGTACTACAAGGCTTTGTCAAATATGCTAGAAGACGACAATAGGATCTAATCTAAGTGAGTGATAAAAATTAAGCTTAAAGTCAAAAGTACATTGGGCGGCTAAACATTGCCAATTTCCAAGGCTTGTTCCAACTTTTTTCACCATTCTTTCCTATATCAGAAAGTTGAAAGCTGCTTATTATGTGCTTTATTTAAGAACTTTCGTTCTCCCTCAACACGTCACTATACAGAGTTCAGACTTTGAGGACTTTGAATCTCACTATCCATCCATGCATGCATGTCATTCATTTGCTTGGTTTTGCTCGCGATGAAAGCGAGCACCCAGCAGCTCTTTTAATCCATCGCGAGCCAATACAGGTATATACATTACACATATCTCTCAGAGTCTCGAATATGAATCTACTTTGCTGCTTAACCGTTAAAAAAACTAGGATATACTTGCGCTCGCTTAAAAAGGTTATCATTTGCATGGGTCGACAAATGTAAGATTGTGACGCTACTTCTATCTGTGCTTTAAGTTGGCCACTAACTTTTCATATGCACATAATTTGATAATCATTTACGGCAAAAAAGTGAACCGAGATATGAAGATAACATTGAGGTTATACCCATCCTTGATTCATGTAACTTGTAACAGGCATTATAACTCTCTTTTTACACCAGCAACCATAAAGAAAATTTGATGTTCAAAGTCACGATAGATTTTATGTGGTCCAATGCTCCACAAAAACGATAGAGAGACAAGAATCATGAAATTGAGCCCAAATGTGATGGCTACTCCTCACAAGAGCTTTTGTTGCAAGCGACTAAACCTCCAAAAGCTGCTCAAACCACTGTGCTATGCACTTCGCATTACGTACACCCTCCGTCCCGAATTATAAAAAACACTAATTTACTGTACAAGTTAGTTCATATCTATTGACTTGTGATTTTTAACTTTAATACCCCTAAACATTTTAGAGCTTTATTAAGGATATTGTTTCTTCCTAACAACTCCACCAAAGAGGATACTATATACTGTAACAGTTGAGAAGAGATTTAGCGGGGTATATTATGACAAAAAAAAGATATCTTGGTATTTTTTAGGGTGAAAATTTTGCCATATATAGATACATTTTTTTTTTTTTTTTACATTTGAGACGAAAAAATGTATTGTTATATTTCGAGACGAAATATTTTCACCAAAGTTGGATATCTTGTTGTCCAACTTAAATATCACACCATGGTGTCAAGTATAATTCAAGAGTCTGTCCTCTCATTATTAAAAAAAAATAGTATTTAATTCTTCTGAATTTTCGATTTTTTGTACTTTGTTTCTCTCAATTTGAAAATAGACACTTAATCCTTTAAATTTTGAAAAAAAAATTTTAATTTTTGACACATAACCTCTTCTGAAAATATACATTTTTTTTTGGAGCGAAAATCGTCCTCAGAGCAGGTATGTGCCTACTTCCACAATGGAAAGGGATAAAATACAAAAGGTGGAAAAT
>JAOVYX010016948.1:0-52900 GCA_035668315.1 Drosera spatulata | reverse complement strand
ATACGAAATGAAGTTATCAGACAGAAAGTGGGTGTGGCTCCAGTAGAAGATAAGATGAGGGAGTCACGACTAAGATGTATGGTCATGTGAAACGCACATCAGTCACAACTTCTGTTAGGAGATGTGAAGCTTGGGAGTTAGCACATGTCAAGAGAGGACGAGGGAGACCTAAAAAGATCATGAGAGAAACTTTAAAATATGATATGGCCTATCATAATCTGATAGAAGATGATGTACATGACAGATTAGAATAGCGTCGTCGTATTCATGTAACCGACCCCACTTGATGGGATAAAGGCTTGATTTGTTGTTGTTTGTTGCTTCTTTAGTCCTCATTTGGTGTCATACCAAATGTGGGAGCCAAAGGGAAGGGTTCACTGCGCGTTGCCGACATTCTAAATCGCATGCAAGCTGAAGAACCTGTTAGCACACCCCACGTAAGAACATTTACCTTCTGCTTAGTTTACCGCAAATTATGTTGGTTTCATTTTATACAATGATGTATACATTCATTTTAATTCTGTAAACTAAGCATCACTTCAGGCAGGCATCGCAGAGATACAGACGCTCATCCTGCTAGATAGGGAGGTGGACATGGTCACTCCTATGTTGCCTCAACTAACATGAGGGGTTGCTTGATGAGGTGAACAAATGCATTAATGAATTACTTTCTTGGTTTCTCGTAAGGAGTTTTTGCAGCAGGAGACCATTATTTCACTTTCTTATATGGCTCTGTCCCTGTCTTCGGATTTCTTCAATGAGGCTTATGTTAAGCATGCAATCGTGACTGCAGCGAAATGCGTCCCTTAATTCCTCGAGACCTTACCTTATCATGTTCTTATTGGTACATTTCAGCTACAAAGCTAGCCTCGCTGTTGCTTAATGCAATTGTATTAAAGATTCTTTTTCCTCTATTTCTTATATGAAATGCAATGTTAATGGAGAATACTGGCACTATGTCGACATGCTCAACGAAAGAATTCATACTACTTTCAGCTAAGTCAAGATGCTTTCATATCACTGGCTGCTGTATACTTATCTATAACAGACTGGAGTATAACTTAAATATTGTCGTGAAACTAGTTTTATCAAAAGTCCAAACTTAGGGTAATAGGCTTATTATATTATTTGTATCTCAATACTCCTCCTCACGCAAAAGCTCACATGGGCTTCGTGTGGACAAATGCACTGGCTCAACAAAAACCAAGTGCCGCACAAACACAACAACAATCAGGAGTTGCAGGATTCGAGCGTGTGATCTCACTGTCACATCTGTTCTGATATCATGTCGTAAAACTAACTCTATCAAAGGCCCGAACTGATGGTAGAAAGCCTAAGAATATATATATCTAACACTTTTCCTTACACAAAAGCCCATTGCGGCATAAAGTGTAGACAACAAATGCATTGGCGCAGCCCACCAAGTGCTAAACAAGGTCTACATAAATAAACCACATAGGTGATAATAAATGAGGGAGGCATGATTCGAACTTGTGATCTCACTCTCACATCTCCTGTGATATCATATCATGGAACTAGTTCTATCAAAAAGCCGAACTTATTATAATAGGCCTATTATATTATTTGTATCTCAACAAATATTAAATATGACCTTATGACCCTCATTTGACCTCAGTTGATGTCTTGAAGTATTCTGGAACTCAGGCCAAGAAAGTCTATAAACAATGTTCGGGTTTATCCTATGCTCGTATATTGTTGTATCTGTCATAGATGTCTCTGTTAGTCCTTTTTTCTTTATCTTTTTCGGACTGAAACCTATTGGTGTATGCAGTCTTAGTTAGATGATATGTGATGATAAGTTGGATGGTTTTTCATTGATGGAAAACTCTGCAAACATGAAAAGCAACGTTGCCATATAGCTAACTCTCTGTACAATACAGCTTCTACATGTCAACAATGGTGCCGTGGAGTTACAACAAGAGGGTAAGAAGGTTAAGGTTCTGCTGAACTCGAGGTATAGCCCATCTTTTGCTTTTGCTCTTTACAGCTGATTCTTGCTATGAATTTCTATGTACCTGTTCACTAGATTTGATTTTGTTATTTTTAAATTTATTCACTCTGACTCCTCTTACTGATCGACTAGTGACAAGCTGTTCAAGGAGATCCGGGATCTGAGCTTTGAAGTTGTTGTCCAGGTTGACCTTGTATCAAGCTATTATATACTCCCTTTGGTCGAAATTGGATTCACATTTTGATTTCTCTTTTTATAATGCTTTAAAAGTGTTGTCTGTGTCATTCTTGTAGGTTTTACGCCAAAAGGCTACATCCATAAAGCAGGACTACTCAGATATTACTATGGTATTACTCTTCTCTGGAGTGCTGACTGCGGTTTTTGTCGTTAAGTTTTAAATGTTAACCATTAGATGTGAAGTCACTCCAGTTTCATTTGAAAAAAACAAAATTAAATATTTCCTTAAAACAAATTTCACAATTTACTAGCACGTCATTGGCTGATCACATGTATATGTGAAGGACATGGGAAACATATGGCTAGAGATTTAAGGTTATGTGTGGTCAGTGAAATGTAACGATACAGAGTACAATTTAGTGGATAATTGAAATAACAAAGTTCAGGACAAGAAAAGAAAATCGTTGAAAACACAATGATCCGCTGATTCTTAATCTTAATCGTCAAATCTTATTAGTTGTACTTTGTCAGTCGCATATTTGTTTTACCTACGTATGTGTTTGTTTGAGCTTCATAGAAGAGAGGGTGAAAGGGGATGAAGAGACACCATGTTTTAATGTTTCATCCACTTGGCGGGACCTCGTCTGCTCCAATATTTTGGCGCATCTACCTTAAACTTGAAGAATTTATGAATGTCTCATGTAACTAAGTTAGTTTAGTCTTTGGAAGAATCAGAACTACCTACCTTGTCAGACATTCTGTTTGTAAATTTGATTGGAACTTTGACTTATGAAATAATGCAGAGTCAGAAAGTGTCTGAGCTGAAGGACTTTGTCAGAAAGCTTAACACATTGCCGGAAATAACTGTAAGCACCTTTTTTAACTAAGCTTTTCAGGTTCTGGTAAGCAGGCTTGGTGTTTGTTGTAAAATCCCTTTTGTTCTTTTGGTTTGTTTGTTTCAGAGGCACATAGACCTTGCTCAGCATCTGTCTAAGTTCACATCAAAGCCATCATTTCTTGGCCGGCTTGACATTGAACATACTATTGTTGAATCCGAGAGCTATGGTCTGTGAGCAAGTGATTCTTTATTTTTAAGTTGCATATCCTGCTATTTATATCATGTGAAAAACCTTATTATCCATGAATCAAGCCTCAATGCTACGAGGTGTGATTTTATTTTTATTTTTTTTTTCTATTTATCACACAATATTTTTTTTTTCCTTTCTTTTTTGGGTATGGTATCACACAATATTCTTTGTATCAGATTATACCAATAATCTTTCAGTGACTTAATCTATGTCACATTTCAATAATCTGCTGTTTAATTTTGATAAATGGCTTGCCTTTGTGGTGAAGCTAATGCCTTCTATGACCCAGGTGCTTTGAATATATTGAAGAGATGATTCATAAGCAGGAGCCTTTTCTGGGCGTTCTTCGTCTTCTTGTATTATTTTCTGTTACAAACTTGGGATTGGCCAAGAGACATTTTGGTTATTTGAGGTATATATCGCACCTTCCTAGCTATTGATGTCTTCCTGTAACCATTTTTCTTGCTTATTTTGAGCTTTTCCCACCTTGCATTTAAATTTTGTGCTTTTCTGAATCTGGTGAGTTGTATTTAATCATGGCTGCACAGGAGAGAGATACTACACAGCTATTGATTTGAGCACCTTGAACAACCTCGAAAGGGCTGGATTGTTTAGAAAGCAGGTCAGTGGCCTCTGTTGTTGTTATTAGTAAATATCTGCATCTGCACAAGTATTTTGTGGTTGTATTTCGAGTAGTTAACCCACAGGACATGATTGTCTGTTGTTTCAGGAATTGAAAAGCAATTGGTTGACAATCAAAAGGGCTATGCGCCTTGTAGTTGAAGACAACAATACAGCCAAGTATTGCCCGTCTTCTTTCCATATTTTCCAACTGGAAGTTGTTATTGTTACTTGTTTTCCAAAAGCATATCATCGCAAGTTGATGGTTGTCTTTTATATTTCTAAAAAAAACTAAAACGCAACCATAGATAGGCATTGTCCGAAATTGTAACGTCAAAACCTGACTTAATATCCTAACATCGTAATAAATAATAGTGACATATTCGAATGACTTGGCAATTACTGTCCTAAACAATAACATTATCCATAATGTCCTAAATGATGAATTGTTAAGTTTGTCATGAGAGTACTTTTTTTTCTTTCAGTTGAGGTTCTGTCATTATAATTCATCTTGCTAGCTTTCCTGCGCTTATTTCTTAATTTCATGATCATGTTTGATGCTTCTGCATTTGTGCCGCTTTTTTTTTTTCCGCTTTCATGGAAACCCGTCTGACATCTCTTATGTCTTCTCTGGGTATGCGCCACTCAGTGTACGTCTTATCCAGCAAGCGATCGGATCTGGCTGGTAAACTGATCCTTTTCTTTTGACAGTAGCATAGTGGACATATTGATTGATGTATGTCGTTTGTGTTAAGCAAGTAATCTTGAAGTATGAAACTAGTATGAAGCACAGAAGTAGTATTAATGCTACACATACTTCCAAACGTGCCATGATAGGAACCGAATTATCTAGTTCAGGTGGCTTCTTTTAATGGTTCTTAGACTGCGGAGTGCCAATCTGGAATTCATATTACTTTCTTTTAGGCAATGATTTTTTTAATGCCAAAATGACTGCTATTTCTTCCTCCCTGGTCAATTACATCATGTTCTATGTGAAAGTAGTTCTGTTTAGTTTCGTTGATAGCTGCTCCTAATGTGATATCTCAATAATTAATTAATTTGTGGTTTTCCAGATCAATGCTTATGATTCTAATCATTAGTGTCAAATTGACTACCACAGACTAGAAATAACTAGGCTATCAGAGTCCTACTTAGCTTTTAGCCTGAAAGAGCAGGTCCTCAAGTGTTTCTCCGTATTAATGCAGCAAAATGAGAGCATCAGTAGCTAATAACAACACTGCTGAACAATAGAGTCTCTGGCTTGGTGCGTCTGCAAGGTTACTATGATGCCACCTGAAGATCATTGATTATTACATGGAATGAACCTCTTGTAAAAAAAAATATCAGCCTGTGTGCTGATAGTAGGTATAGCACTCTGTGTTTAACACCTGTTTATTATTCTAGTATGGAGAGTGCTCCTGCACAATGTTTCTATACTTATCTTCGACAAGAGGCTTTTTTTCAAATGGAAAATAGTGGTCATGCACATTAGATTCTTGATGTTTTCTTGTTGAGAGCCTCACGCTCTGGTTACTCTTTATCAGAGGTCAAACCTAGCAAATGCATGAGACTCCTGTCAATGTTGGGCCTTTAGAAGGGTTAGATTGCTTATAGTTGTTGGCTACAAAACCTATCATGGTTAATATCCTTGCAAGGTTCTAAAGCCGAATAGACGTTGGTGGTAATTGACAATTAGCAAAATGCTTAAATGGAGTGATAGCTGGTGTGATTTTCTTTCTATAAGTAGTATCGGGCTCTGTTCTAAAGTTCCTTTGTGCAAGTTGAAACAATTTCCCATTATACCAATATCTTGTGAAAGGAATCCTACCACATATAATTCAAGCTTCTGTTGGATCTTGAGATATATCATCTTCAAGTTTGATAACCATACTTGACGAGTTTTCTTGTTTCATGAGGTAGGCGTCCTGTTGAAGATATATATTGAAGTTGTTGCCTGGCTCACATTCTGACACAAAGCGAGCAAGTCTATTTCCATTGAGCTCCTCTCCTCATCTGATTAGATATTTTTTTGCGTTTTGAAATTTGAACTCTATTAACTCTTATCTCTTCAGGGTGGATTCTCAAGCGGAATATCCTCAGAGTCCCTGCTAGGAGGTTCAACAAATTCCGACAAGTATGTTTGAACTTTATACACTCGCCTTAGTTTTAGGAAAACAAAATTTAGCACATCTGCATTTTAGTATGTTTTTTAAACTCGACAGTCTTAATTGAATCCAATTTATTGTTTAGTCTAAAGGCTCCATTGAGGAAAGAAAGAAAAACATCATAGTGTTCACAAAAAAAAAAAAAAAAAAAAAAAAAAAAAAAAAAAAAAAAAAAAAAAATCGGAACTTTTTCTTGTGTATCTTGTCTCTGCCGTTTTTCTTTCCTCTTCTTTCCCTTCTCAAAAGATACTTAGTTTGTTTATATCTTCCTTGAAATTTAGACTGGTTGATGGAAGGCGCTCGTTGGTTCTTGTTGTGTTCATGAGAGGAGTAACATTTGCAGAGATTTCTGCTCTCCGCTGTATGTGTGCCCAGGTATGCCATTTTCTTGTTTCGATTGCTGCTTCAATGTAAGTTATATTTGTATATTGGGAAGTAATTTCTTGGACATCCAGTGATGCTTTTGAACTTCTATTTTTAGATTGTGCAGTGATTAGACAAGAGATGATGTTGTGAGCAATCTACAATGAACTATAAAAGTTTTATTATTCGGAAATGCTTAATCTTTTTATCAAAGAAGAATGGCCAATTGTCACGGGTTTTTTCTCTAGACCGTGCGGCACTTAACAAACCTTGCCTCGAGTATGTTAAGTCAGCCTAACTCTCAAACATTCTCAAGAGTTTGAACTCACAAGGAAACTTGAAATGCTCTCAAACTTGGCTTTGTATTGCTTGATTGTTTGATCTTGCTTGATTGATGGTTATAAATGAGGGGTGGCAAGCCTATTTATAGGCCTTGTCAAGAATTTTAGAGAATTCTATACAATTCTATGCAACATCTAAAGTTTCCTAAAGTACTCTAGAGGAACCTAGTATTTACAAGATAAATCTACACTTCTCTAGATAAGTCTAGAGTGTTCGAGGGAACTCCATACTTTTCTAGAGAAACCTAAAGTCTTTCCTCCCACTCTAGAGAACTCTAGAGCCTTCTAGTAAGGCCTCCCTTTTACCTTGAGAGCAAAATGTAGGTGACCAAGGGGCTAGCGTGGTGTGCTCGGGAGCGCGAAAAATTTTGGACGTGACATTCTCCCCCACCTATCCTGGCGACGCCCTCGTCGCTTGTGTGTCTCGGAACTTCGAAATCTGCTCCTTGTATTGGCAAAGGTCGGCCTCGCGTTCCCAACTTGCCTTACTGTCAGGTAACCCCTTCCATTTGACTAGAAACTCACGATAACGGAGAACGTGTTTTCTGCGGACCTCCCTTTCGACAATGATCTCATCTACCTCCTTGTCATAAGAGGTAGTGACAATCGGTAGGGCACGCTTTGATTGCCCTCGGTCAGGGTCTTCCTCATTCGAATGATAAGGCTTGAGTAAACTCACGTGGAAGACCGGATGAAGCTTAAGTTTGGGTGGCAACTCCACCATATAGGCGACCTTGCCTACCTTCTTAATGATGGGATACAGACCCTCGTATCTCCGCACCAACCCTTTGTGCAAACTCCTGAACGCCTTGTAATTCTAGGGTTAGAGCTTGATAAGGACAATGTCTCCAATTTGGAACTCCCGTGGCCTCCGCTTAGTATCCGCCCACTTCTTCATACGCTTATTTGCCTTCTCCAAGTAAGCGCGGGCGGTATCGGTTGGTTCTTGCCATGCCTTGGCAAGTTTGTAGGCCACTGGGCTCGACCTTGTATAGCCCGTTGCCACGGCACTGGGAGTCAATGGTTGTTGTCCCGTTGCGAGCGCGAACGGACTTCGATTCGTTGTCTCGCAACGCTGAAGGTTATAAGAGAATTGGGCAATGTCCAGCAACTTTGCCCAATCATGTTGATTGGCACTCACATAGTGCCGTAAGTATATCTCGAGTAACCCATTCACCCGATCCATTTGCCCATCCGTTTGCGGGTGGAAGCTCGTTGAGAAATTGAGCGTTGACCCCATGAGCTTCAGTAGCTCGGTCCAGAATTTTCCCGTGAAGCGAGCATCCCTGTCGCTCGTGATATTTCGAAAAACTCTCCAATATTTGATCACGTTCTTTAGAAAGAGGCGGGCTGCTTCCTCAGCGGGGCACTCCTTTGTCGCAAGGATGAATATGCCATATTTTGAGAATCGGTCCACAACGACCATGATAGTCCCGTATCCTTCTGACTTGGGTAGTCCAACGATGAAATCCATTGAGATACTCTTCCACGGACGTTCCGGGATAGGCAGCGGTTCGAGTAATCCCGCTGGCTTGCTCTGCTCAACCTTGTCTTGTTGGCATACAAGACAAGTGCGCATATAGGACTCCACGTCCTCCCTCATGTGCGGCCAGAAATACATGCCCTTCACCAAGGCATCCCATAAAGAATCATGGCACTCCTTGAGAACTTCACGCCGTAAGTTCTCCCACTTCGGCACGTTCAAGCGATTCTGTTTGGCATAAATCATCTCGTCCTTCTCCCAAAACCTTCGTGTCCTCCTCGACTTGATAAGCTCAAACAAGGTTTTGGCAAAGGAATCATGCTGCAACCCTTCCCGAATGCGATCAAGTAGCGGACTCTTGGGTCTGTTGATAGCGGCAAATTCAGCTTTTCGGCTTAAAGCGTCCGTTACCAGGTTAGCCTTGGCCGGTTTATATTCCATGACATAGTCGAACTCGACCAAGAAGTCCTGCCAGTGCCTGTTTTGGGCTGAGCTTCTTCTGTGTCTGGAAATAGCTTGTGGCCACATTGTCGGTCTTGACCACAAATTTGTCGCCCAACAAGTAATGACGCCACGTGCATAGGCAATGTACCACAGTTGTCATCTCCTTTTCTTGTAAGGTGTAGCGTCGCTCCGTGTCGTTGAGTTTGCGGCTTTCATAAGCTATGGGGTGACCATCTTGCATCAACATACCCCCAATAGCAAAATCCGAAGCATCCGTATGAACTTCAAACGGCTTGTTATAGTCTGACAAGGCAAGGACTGGTTCCTCGTTAATGGCTCGCTTTAACGCTTCAAAGGCCTCTTGGCAGCGCTCGTCCCAATCCTAAGGGCGATTCTTCTTGAGCAAATCTGTCAAGGGTGCTGTCTTCGTCGAATACCCTGAGATAAATCGACGATAATAATTAGCGAGGCCTAAGAAAGACTGAAGTTGGAGTACCTTCGTTGGTGATTCCCATTTTTGGATTGCCTTTATCTTGGCTCCGTCCATCCGGATTCTCCCATGACCTATCCGGTGCCCCAAGAATTCAATCTTCTGCTGGACGAATGAGCATTACTCCCTTTTGACATATAGCTTGTTGGCACGGAGCACTTGAAAGACTTGGCGTAGATGATCGGCATGATCCTCCAAAGTGTGGCTATACACCATAATGTCATCCAAGTATACCACCACAAAACGATCTAAGAAGGGGTGGAACACCATGTTCATAAGGGTACAAAATGTAGCCGGGGCGTTAGTTAAACTAAATGGCATAACAAGAAACTCGTAAACTCCATATCTCGTCACACAAGTAGTCTTCGATTTATCGTCTTCGGCAATCCGCACTTGATAATACCCCGAACGAAGATCAAGCTTGGAAAACCATCGTGCACCTCCAAGCCGATCAAAGAGATCGGTGATCAAAGGGATGGGGTATTTGTTCTTCACCGTCATCTTATTAAGTGCTCGATAGTCGATACATAGATGGAGACAACCATCCTTCTTTTTTTGAAAGAGCATCGGGACGTCATAGGGAGCTTTCGACGGTTGGATATACCCGGCATCCAGAAGCTCCTTCAATTGCCTACGAAGCTCCTCAAGCTCTGGCGGGACCATATGATAAGGTGCTTGGGCAGGGGGCTTGGTTCCCGGCTCAAGCTCAATATGATGATCCACTTCCAGCCTAGGGGGAAGCTTCTTTGGTAATTCGGCAGGCATGACATCCGAGAAGTCTTCTAGGACTTCCTTTAGCTCGATCGGCACGTCCCTGGGCTTGGCACCCCCATCCGGGACTTCCTCCACAAGGGTGGCAAGATATGTGACTTGATTCCGCTTGAGACCCTTCTCAAGCTGCATAGCGGATAACACCTTGGTGCCTCGTTTTTCCCGAGTGCAAGGCACCACACATGTCTTACCATCCTCGAGGATGCATAGAGAGTTGGCTTATAGGATGGGGATAGCTTTGACTTGGTCCATGAATTCCATGCCAAGCACCAAGTCATAATCGTCCATGGCACCACACATGTCTTACCATCCTCGAGGATGCATAGAGAGTTGGCTTATAGGATGGGGATAGCAATAGAGAGATTTACCATACCGTCCCATTGTCTAATCTTCATGCCGACGTCTTTTGTTATGCCGACGAGTGGTTGGGCCTTCGAATTAACAGATTTGATGTATCCACCACCTCGGTAAGTTTTGAGGGAAAGGCGATTGGCCATACCTTCCGATATGAAGTTGTTTGTGGCTCCGGTCTCTACCAATGCTTTTATGAATCGTCCCTCGATTATCGTCTCTACGAGCATAATGCACTCGGGAGCATCCTTAGGCACATGAATCTTCGCATTCACCGCGCTTAGGAATTGGAGGGATCCCATCTTTGCTTCTTCCCTCCTTTGCTCATCCTCTTGGATGAGTGCGGTGAGTCTCGCCTTCTTTGGGCACTTATTGGCACGATGAGGTCTATCGCAAATGAAGCATGCCAATTTAGGCTTGGGTTGGTCTCCCCTAGGCCTATGTTCTTGCCCTCCGGATTTCTGCCTGAAGGGTTGCTTGTCCTTGTCCTTAGTGAATCGAGGTTGGCCGTCTCGATCCTTGGGGAACTTCTCCTCTCCCCCACCTTTGTTCGAACTAGCGATCTTGGGGTTCTTTGGTTTGGAGTTGGCCTTGCAAAATTCGATTAAGAATTCCGCAACTACAATAACTTGCGCAAGATCCTGGACGACTCTTCTTTGCAATTCAAACTTTGCCCAAGATTGTAAGCGGTCCATGAATGAGAAGAGAAAGTTTTTTTTCGGCCATACATGGGATCTCAAGAGTTACCTCCGAGAACTCCTTCACATAGTCTGGGATCGAGCCCCTTTGAGTGAGGCGACAAAGCTTGGCCCGTGCTTCGTTTTCCGCATGCTCGGGATAGAATTGCCTCTTGATTTCCCTCTTGAAATCATCCCAGGTAACAATCGAACATGTCCCTTGCTCGATGTCCGTTTGCCGCCGCCTCCACTACAAGGTAGCGGTATCGGTAAAGTAGAGAGGTGCCGTGCGGAGTTTGGCATTCTCGTCTACCAAGCCTAGCGCACCAAAGTATTGCTCTATGCTAAATAGAAAGTTATCAAGCTCCCTCGCGTTCTCTGTTCCATTGAATGATCTTGGCTTCGGAACTTCGATCCTGGGAGCAGGTTGAGCCACGCTGCCATCACCCATGGATAATACAACTTTACAAAGGTTTAACTCACCTTTGAGCTCCTTAACTTCTTCTCGTAACGCGTCGATGAGAGCTTGTAAGGCATCGTTCTGCTTTTGTAGCGTGTCGATGGCGATGTTGAGTGCACCTTGCATCTCTCCGCGGAGCTCCTTCTCGTTGGACACCAGCTCCCTCACGTGCTCTTCGATTTTGTCTAGCCTGTCCTCTCCGTCGGCCAAGTCTAGTTCCAACCATGCCAATCGGGTGTTGAGGGAAGACAAGGATTCTCGTCCCTCGCGAGACTTCTCCCTCCTCTTCCTTCCATGGGCTTGAGTTTCCTCCTGAAACTCGGGATCAAGAGGAAGTTGCACACCTTGGGAAATGTTGGATTCCTCGGCCATTGAACCACGATCTGACCCTTCGTAACCGAGCTGTGATATCTCTTGTCACGGGCTTTTTCTCTAGATCGTACGGCACTTAGCAAACCTTGCCTCGAGTATGCTAAGTCAGCCTAACTCTCAAACACTCTCAAGAGTTGAAACTCATAAGGAAGCTTGGAATGCTCTCAAACTTGGCTTTGTATTGCTTGATTGTTTGATCTCGCTTGATTGATGGTTACAAATGAGGGGTGGGAAGGCTATTTATAGACCTTGCCAAGAATTCTATACAATTCTATGCAACATCTAGAGTTTCCTAGAGTACTCTAGAGGAACCTAGTATTTACAAGATAAATCTACACTTTTCTAGATAAGTCTATAGTATTCAAGAGAACTCCATACTTCTCTAGAGAAACGTATAATCTTCATTTTCACTCTAGAGAACTCTAGAGTCTTCTAGTAAGGCCTCTCTTTTACCTTGAGGGCAAAATGTAGGTGACCAAGGGGCTTGCGTGGTGTGCTCGGGAGCGCGAAAAATTTTGGACTTTGTGAAACCCCTTTGCCGGTATGCAATTCTAAGGTGCTGAGGACAAGATGAGCTAGGCGATCAGGATTTCTCAGTTTTGGTTGACCATAACAAGGACAGCCAATATGAATTTTTGACTGGGAGTATTGGAGTAAATGCTGGCATATTGTTCGTGCCATTAGCTATGGGGGGAGACTACTATGCGGTTATGCATGTATCTGATCGAGTAATATGTTAGGTCCTGCTTTCATACAGATTGAGTCAAAAGCTAGAAGGGTGAAAACTCATCTCTCGTCTTGAATTGTTTTTCCTAAATGATTGGATGTTTTAAAAAATCCAAAAGTCTCATGTTATCAATCTCTTGCCGAAGTGCTCCTTGGTAGTCTATGTTTATCTCCCTGTGACTGGCAGCACCATATTTTGTTTCCTTTCCTCAATAGCATCTCAGAAGTAACTTATTTGTTATTTAGCTTGAAAAATTCTTCTTCTCCACTTCATCTTTTGCGTCTACTCCCTGTTTCTAGTGACAGACTATAGATGTCCCAGTTTTTGGTGACAGTAATAGGAGTTGATGACTGTTCTTCGTGATATTCATCTGGTTTTCCTAGTTATATTTATGCGGATGGATCTGTTTTTCAGGAGGGGCTGGCAGATGATATAATTATTGCAGCAACCAAAGTAGTAAGCGGTGATACTTTGTTCGACACATTTGTGGAAAAGTTGTCATGAAATATATGTACTTTGACCTTGGTACAAGGAGCTGAAACCTCTCGCACTCTTTCGGCAAGGGCTTTTTCTCTATGCCCTGCGTCGTCTCTGTGTTGCAGATACCCTTAGTTGACCACTTGACCTCATGCTGTGGTTTTTATGAAAGCTCATTTTGGATGGACTTCATAGTGAACATTCCGTGGAATGCATATTTGATGTAAATTATGTAATGGTTTGTTCTGGACCACTGTGGTATAGAAACATTCTGCCGATAATTGTTTTTGGACCAATTCGGTGTTGAAACATTATGCAGAATGCATCTTTGATACAATGATTTATGCGGGAGTTTTTGAATCTTTATTAACCCCGGCAAACTTTTAACTCTTCATTACTCTCAAAAAAAAATTTACACCGAGATTTACATTAATCACATTAGCTTAAACACATCAAAAGAAACCTGAACTAAAATTCATCTCATTCTCTGAAACCACCTGCATATCAGTCTCGCAATGATCTCAGGATGTTGGAATTCTTGCCGAAACAATCGACGATTACGTTCAGCCAATACTTCATACACCACAGCTGCAAAACATGCGCTCCTTTGCCTTGCCATCAAAGACTTCCCCTCCGAGTTTTTGAATCTTGTTCTCTCTTTATGGAGAATTTTCATGTCCCATAGTAATACTCGACACAGTTAATTTCCCTGCCTTCACTATTCTCGCTTGGTGCCCTGATAAATCATGAGATTGAAGAGTTGCCATGGCAAGATACGTTTTTCCTTGGGTTCTCAGTAAAGTAGCAGATCAATACGCAGTGGGATGGCTTCTTCAAGTGATCTTTCGAGAAGGATTGCCATCATGATAAACACTCTAATGGCTATGTTCTTCTGCACATTCATACCGGCCTGTATGGTCTTGCCTTCATTCAAGATGAAGGCTCGAAATGAATACCTAGCTTTGTAATCTTTTTCTAGTAGCTGTCTCTTTAATTGGCAAAACTTGGAGCCAAGTTCGATCTCCTTTTAAATCTCTTTTTGTAATCGGTTGGGTGTACTCCGATTTTATCTATTTGTTTTGGGGATTTGGAAGGCAGTACCTGCTTGTTTAATTTTGGCGAACATCTCCTTCCAAAGTTAGCAATTTTATCCAACTTTGAGATTTGCTTTGCTTCATTTAAGGGTGCTTCCATTCCGGCTTTGGCCTCCAATAGTTGTTCGAAACTTTTCTCTAACTGGGAGTTTGTGACTTCCCTAGATATTATCCCTTGTTTGCGAGCTTCATTCTGACCCAGATAATTTAAGTTTCTTCAATTTCATCCACTTATGGATAGGGGACTTAAGTATTATTGATAGGAATGTGCAATCCCTTCATTTTATAAAAATTGATGAACAAAACTTAGGAAAAATTATGTATGTAATAGATGCTTAACCTGTAACAATTAGTTAGTTAGTTGCATACTAGGACCGCAGGAGATGCAGCAAAGTACATCAGACCGCTGGTGTAACAAAGTGCAGCAGACCATGCTGAGGGAATGCAGGCTACCAGGGACTAAAAATTTACAGGCCAAAGATCAACTACATACAACAGTAAAAGTGTCTCAGAGTTCTTATAGTCTAAGACCCTTCTTGTGTTCAAGGTCAGTTCCAGCAGTAAAGTGAAGTAAGCCATATCGCAGTGCAAGTATGCAAACTGAATTGCAGAAGATTGAGTGCAGTGGTGGGTACAGATGAGGCTACACTAGCAGGCTAAGCAGATGAGGTCTGGAACCTATTTAGTGGGAGCTAAGTTGCAGCAGACTGGCTGCAGTACTTGGTGCAAGTGAAGTTGCAAAAAGGCTGGATATGAAGATTTTGTACCAGAGCTCATGCAGCCGAGGGTGCAGCAAGGGCTGGCAACAGAGGTTGTAACAGAAGGCTGGCAGCTGAGGTTGCAGCAGAGGATTGCAATAGAGGTTGTGCAGCAGAAGCGTGCAGTAGACCTGGTGCATGAGGCTGGGTGCAGTATGAGTTGTGCTGGAATGGAAAGGAACAAGAAATGGGGTAAAAAAATAAGAAGTTGAGGCAAAGGTAATGTGTACTGGATCAGAAAAGATGAAGCCAAGTCAGTCTACTATAGTAGAGGACAGAGCTATCACTATCAGATAGTATAGTCACGGATTCTAGTTTCCTGAGCCTATAAAAGGGGACTCACAATGCAGAGAACAAGGTTGACGAGTCTGAGAAAATTTGAACATCATTTGAGAGCTTTCAAAAGAAGAAAAGCCTTGGAGGCTCGCTGTGTGTGAGCTGAATCGAAGATTCAGGATTTGTGAAGAAGGTTCACTAGTCTACAATGAAGAACAACAACTGCAACAAAGCACTGTAAGATCTAGGTTCTTCATCCTTTAGCAAGTAAGATTTTGTTGTAAAGGGCTTATCTTGTAAGCCAGAAACAAGAACTAGTGAACCTCCTATTGGCTTGACTACACTGGTCATCAAGGGAAGACTGGACTATGCTTCTGTTACTTGTTGGGGACAAATGTCTGAACTAGTATAAAAATCCTATGTCATTTACTTTTTCGCACTGGTTATCATTCCTAGAACTGTTAGTAAAGAACTTTAAGTTCAAAAAGATAAGCTTTTCAAAGCTAAAGTTTCAACTGCAGAACTTTCGCAATACTACAGCAGACTCAGATAGTACAATTAACTCATAGCTTTACCACATTGACTGAAATTTTGTTGAGATCACTAAAGTCTCCTTTTGTCTTAGATTCTGTCCACTTATGGATGACAGACTTAAGTATCATCTCTAGGTCAGGTATCCTGTTCCGACCTAGATCACTTAAATCTCCTTTGGTCTTCAATTCCGTCCACTTATGGATACCGGGCTTAAGGATCATCTTCAAGTTAGAGATCTTGTTCCGACTTGGATCTCTTAAGTCTTCTTTGGTCTTCATCTCTATCCACTTATGGATGGCGGACTTAAGGGTGATCTCCAAGTTAGAAATCTTGTTTCGGCTTGGATCTCTTAAATCTCCTTTGGTCTTCATCTCCACCCACTTATGAATGACAGATTTAAGGGTCATCTCCAAGTCAGAGATCTTGTTCCGACTTGAATCTCTTAAGTCTTGTTTGGTCTTCATCTTTACCCACTTATGGATGCGGACTTAAGGGTAATCTCCAAGTCAAAGATCTAATTCCAACTTGGATCTCTTAAGTCTCCTTTGGTCTACATCTCCACTCTTATGGATGACGGACTTAAGAGTCATCTCCAAGTTATCTCTTAAGTCAGAGACCTTGTTCTGATTTGGATCTCTTAAGTCTCTTTTGAGCTCTAATTTGGACTTGAATGCCATAGGAAATTTCATCTGAAAGTTGAAAGAGAAATATTATTAAGAATGTAGGAATATTTAGCAAAGAAAATAGTAAGATATTACAGATAAATCCTTTCAAGGATACTAAAACTTCAAGTCATCAGCATTGAACGTTTGTTCAAGTCATCCTCTATTTAGCCGAGTTAATTTATAAGCCCTCAGGTTGAGGACTGCTGAAATTCGGAATGGACCTTCACATTGTCTGATAGCTTATCCCCAATCATTTGAACACCGAACTCTGCTTTCCTTAAGACCAAGTCGCCTAACTAAAAACTTATAGGTTTTCGTGCCCTCGTCTTAAACATTTGAGGCTCAAGGTTCATGCCCCATAATGATTTTCACATATGCCTTCGTGGACTTCTCTGAGGACAAAATGGGCTCTAGTCGATCCCAGACATTTGAGGAGGGGAGAAGAGTATGACCTCTTGTATAACTGATTATTGATAAGTGCAAACTAAGGTGTCTTTCTTTTTATCTTTTGAGTCGAATTATAGTCTTCTGAAAGTGAGCCGTTTTGGAGGTAATAAACAATGTTATCCATCCAAGACGATTCATAACTTACCGGGTTAACTAATTCTTTAACCTTTTTTCTTGGTGTTGAAACAATTTCACTATGTAGTATGTTGAAAGGGGTATTAGTGATACTTGGATTTCTACTAAGTGCATTTATTGTCCCATTCTCCCCCCGAGGGATTTGTCAAATTTGGAATTTGACGAATTCCTTGATAACATCTATGGCAGCATCTCTGTATCAAGAAAACTCTTCTCTGACTTTGCATCTTTCAGATATTTTCTCCACAACAAGTTGAGAATAGGAACAAATATGAAGCCGAGTTATACCTAAATGTCTTGCCATGTTCAGCACCTTGATCAAGGCTTCGTATTCCGACATATTGTTAGTTTCTTTGAATTGGAGTTACACCGAGCATGGGAGTTCCCATCCATTTGGGTATCATAGTAATACCCCTGCCCAACACCTCGGATGGAAGAAGATCCATCTGCATATGCAGTCCATATGATTTCTTCCGACTTTGTTTGCAAGTCGTCTTCAATGGGTGATAACTCGAGATCGAAGCTATACTCGGCTAAAAAATCTGCTATGGCTTGGACCTTTATTGTCGATCTTGCTTCGTAAGTGATCCCAAACTCACTTAATTCAACTACTTACTTAATTAGCCTTTCTCAGGTTTTCGTCTTGTGTAATACCTGTTTGAATGGTTGGTCGGTCACCACTATGATAGAATGAGCTTGAAAATAACAACGAAGTTTTCGAGCTGCGATGATTAGGGCCAAATTCATCTTTTCTATCTTAGGGTAACTTGTTTCTGTATCATGCAACACCTTGCTTACGAAGTAAACTGGTTTTGGGGTGCTATTTTCAACTCAGACGAGGAATGTCGAGACTACTTCTTCAGATGATGCTAAGTAAAGGCAAAGCTTCTCTCCTTCGAGTGGTATGGTTAACAAAGGAATTTCTTGTAGATATGCCTTTAAATCATCAAAGGCTGTCTGGCACTTTACACTCCATTCCAAACTCGAGTTTGCCTCCCTCAAAGCTTTAAAGAAAGGTAACGTTTTTTCTGCTCCTTTGAACATAAATCTCCCCAATGCTACTAAACATCCTGTTAACTTTTGAACTTTCTTCTTAGTTCTGGGAGTTTCCATCTTCAAGATTGCTTCTACTTTGGTCGGATCGGCTTTGATTCCTCTGCGGGTAATCATATACCCAAAAAATTTTTCTGAAGTTACTTCGAACGCACACATGGTGGGATTGAGTTTCATATTATATTTTCGAAGTAGGTTAAAGGTTTCTTCCAAGTCAGCTGGATGGTCTTGAGCTTTTACCGACTTAGATAGAATATCATCCACATAAACTTCTATCGTTGTCTTCAAAAGGGGTTGAAAGACTTTGTTTACAAGTCTTTGATATGTTGTCCCTGTATTCTTCAGTGCGAAAGACATCATAATATAACAGTAGGTACTTTGCTCAGTTATGAAAGAGGTCTTCTCTTGATCATCCTTTTTCATGAAAATCTGATTGTTTTTGGAAAATGCATTCATAAAGGATAATAATTGATGTCCCGAAGTTGAATCGACCAGTTGATCTATTCGTGGTAGAGGATAACAATCTTTAGGACAGGCCTTATTAAGGTCGATAAAATCAACACACATTCTCCATTTTGCATTAGCTTTCTTCACCATTACTACATTTACGAACCATTCAGTATAGTCTACTTCTCGGATGAAATCGGCATTAAGGAGTTTCTCCACTTTCTTCGCTATGGCATGGTTCCTTTCTGGAGCAAAGTGTTTTTCTTCTATTTGATCGACTTTATATCTGGATCCACTGATAATTGATGTTCTATTACTTCGGATCAATGCCTGGAATATCTAAAGTCTTCCAGGTGAACACATCTGAACTCTTTCGAAGGAAAGTAATCAACTTGGACCTACTTGGTTCCTGAAGCAGAGCACCGATTTTGACACTTTTGGAGTTGTCTCCGGGTTGTAATGGGATATCTACCAACTCTTCTACTGATTCTGGACCTTTCTTTTCTTCCCTGGGATCAAGCTGTAGTTGCATGGTTTCTTTAGGGAGATGTCCTAGTTGATTTTGTTTCCAAGTTGTCAAGTAACATTTTTGTGCTTCCCTCTGATCTCCTCTTACTTCTACTTCTCCGATGGGTGTTAGGAATTCAATCATCATATATATACCCTGGAGCAATTATCATCTTCAAGTCAATGATTGAAGATCAACCCAAGATGTCATTATATATATAAGGTAAGTAGACCACTGTGAAGTCGGCCATTCGTATCTTCATCTTTCGAGTACCCTTATCTCCTACTGTTAAGGGAAGGGTTATGTGTCCCTTCAAAAGTATAGAACTTCCCGTGAGATCGATTACAGGTACTTTGCAAGGTTGTAGGTCTTTCTCTATCAATCCCATTCTTTTGATTGTATTAAAAAAGATGATATCAGCCGATGATCCTGTGTCGAATAATATTTTCTCAACATAGAAATCTCCGATATGAAGAGTTACTATAAGCGGGTCTGTCTGTGGAATGTGATCCCTTAGTTATCCTGAGGTCCAAAGAAAACCTCGGATTCATAACGAGTTCTTTTTGGTTCGGGGATAGTTGCATAGTTATTAAGGCGTCAAAGCGACAAGACGAGTCGAGGGGTCCAGAAATGCCTAGGTGACTAGGCGTCTGCCTTGTCATCCATAAGGTGATAAGGCAACCATACAAACCAACTATGCAAATTTATTCATCGATTGCATATAAATTATAGCTTATATATGTTGAAATGTTTAATATATAATATAATACTACTGCCATATGATTTTAAAATCAAATACTATCTATGTAAACAAGGTAAGACTTATGGCATTTTAAACAGAAAGCATCTAATCAAATATGTTAATGCAATCGTCGAATATATTTTGAAATTATATTGAACTAGACATACATTGTATGAGGCCTTACGTCTCGAACGGTATAGGTGCGTTTTGAGTTCACTTGTTATCGTAGACTTTCATCTTATTTCTATATTTGGTTTGGTTTTACTCGCCCAAGGCGACGCCTAGCGTCCCAGGTGACATCAAGGCGTCCGCCTTGCAGTAAAAGTCAAGGCGAGAGCAAGACAAACAAGATTTTGAGCGCCTAAACGCCTAGGCATCGTCTAGACGACGCCTTGACAACTATGGATAGTTAATCGCTTTTGTTTTGTTTTTTCTTCTAAGAGCGACATACTCTCCATTAGGAAAAACCCCTCGGTTATCACATTGATCCGAGGCCTCTGAGTTGGTCTCGAATCTTCTTCTGCTCTTTGAGGTGATCTAATTCTTTCTCTCAAAGGTGATCGGTCTTTTTCTCTCTGACGTTAACTTTGCTTTCCTGCAAACTTCTTCAAGTACCCTCGTTTAATTATATCCTCAATGGCGTCTTTCAGATGTTGGCATTCTTCTATGTCATGTCCGTGATCTCGATGATAAATACAGAACCGGGACATGTATTTTTTCCCCAAAACGAATTTTAGTTTTTCTGGTGGAGTTACCTGAAAGTTTTCTTTCTAAGCTACCCGCAGAATCTTTCTCCTTGGAGCGTTTAGAGGTCTATAAGTCAGAAATATCAATCTGCGTTTCCTTACTTCTTTGTTCTCAGTCGTCTATCTCTATCTTCTCTTCTTGCGAGTTGCCGTATTCTATCTCGATTTTCCGACTCAGCTTGAGACCCTGGTTGGTTCTTCATTCTTTTTGCCCTTTCTTTGGCACCTAAAGCTGCTTCGGCTCCTTCATGTCTACTCGGCTCTTCCATCAATTCGTTATAGTCCCAGAGTAACTTAAAGTTCAATTGATAAAATAGATTAGAATTTTCCAACCCATTTGATGAGTGTATCCGACTTCAATTGCTCGCTCATCATTTTTGCCTTTGCTGTTGTAAGGTTGAACCTTTTTATGTAACCCGAAAATTTTTCACCTGGCTTTTGGAAGAATTATCGTAAATGATTTACAGTAATCTTTGTTCCTCGGCTGCTTTTGAAATGTTTTGTGAATAGTCTCGAGAAATTCACAAACGAATTAATGCATACTGGAGGAAAAGAATTGAACCATGTCCGGACTATATCTTTGAGAGTTGTAGGCAAAACCTTGCACAAGATCACCTCATTGGCCCTATAAATATCCATGATGAACTTGTAA
This sequence comes from Drosera spatulata, assembly GCA_035668315.1. Lineage (NCBI taxonomy): Eukaryota > Viridiplantae > Streptophyta > Magnoliopsida > Caryophyllales > Droseraceae > Drosera > Drosera spatulata. The sequence goes on along the minus strand of JAOVYX010016948.1, from coordinate 31,864 downwards.
TTTTGTATATACGAATTCGGGTCTGTGGTGTCATCATAGGTCTCTAGTTGTGGTATCTTGAAGTAATCTGGAGGTTTCCCAAGAAGTATCCTTCTGGAAAAAGGAGAGATTTTTCTGCCCTCGTTCTTGTCCGAGTCACCCATCTTTCTTTCTATCAATTGTTCGATCATCCTTTCCATATTTTTATCGCTTTGCACGATCGGTCTTTAATCTTCTGAACTAACTTCTTCTTCTTCATCCAATTCAATCCGACTTACGCGGTCGGTTGCGATGGTCCTTTGTTCCCTCCTATGGTTGGTGTTGACTCTAGGCGCGGATCGCATTGTCCTTCCTCAACAGCCCTGATCTCAGTCGGTTCTTCCTTATTCGATCTGAGTTGTGAATCAGAAGAAATAGGGTTGGTGGTGATTACTTTTTTTATCGTATCTTCCATCGATTTCTGCATCTCTTTCCTGAAGTTCTCGAACAGAGATAAGGTTCCAGGGGAATCTGTTCTTGTTCATTATCTTCGAGTTGGTTTCGGACCTACGGATCGCTCGGAGTCGTGCTCCGACTTCCCGACATAAGAGGTCCTTAGTGTTCCGAGCTTTAGAGTCCGTTTTCCCCACGGTCATTGTTAGTTTGGCGTCGAGTCTTTCGCGTCATCGAATCAGAGCTCCTTACCCGAGACGCTGTAACAAAAACAGTAACAAGACCGTGCGATTAAAAACCATAGATCTAGATAATGATGATGCGAGAATCGTCTGTCGATAACCAAGACCAAAGAAAGAAAACAACAACCTCGTATTGAATATTGTGTTTGTTTTTATGAGATGAGGATCTATTTCCTGGTTCATCGCTATTTATAGGGCTTTTACATGATTGAAAGATAACCTTATCTTCTAGGGGATTTTTTCCACAAAGATTCATAGGTTGATATTCTTCATAAAAGATACCTAATTAAGATATTTCTATCTTATTTCCTAAATTTTCCTATCCATTAATCATTTAGTAGCTTCTGAATTTACAACTAAAAGATATTATTTTTATGATCATCAAAATATAAATAGGATGAATTTAAATAGGGGTTATAGAGCTGCATTTGATGCAGCCAACAGGCTGCAACAAACAATATTTTGATCCCCATACATTGCATTTTTCACCATGTGCATTGCATCTCAAAGCTTCAAAAAACCCGTGTCCATGAAGATGTAGTGGAGCGAGAGTTGAATACAATTTGTTGTAGCCATGAAACCTGTTAGGGAAAAATAGAGATTTAAAGGAATTGTGATAAGAATAGATGAATAAGAGATGCGAAATAGACGAATCGAAGATGAGAATAAGACGAATCAGGACTGAGAGATGTTATTGACGAAACATTATTCATTTATATTATCTTCATTGATCTAAGATACTAAATTTTCTAATAAAAAAACTCTGAAATATATCTCTTAACTTATTAATCCAATATAACTAATAATCAAATACTCTCTTCGTTCCAAAATAAATGCAATAAATCACTTTTTATATTATTCAATACGTATTTTGAGGAGTTTCGTTATTCGTCGTAACGACGAAAGAAAATTACGTCATCAGTTCAAGGCTGAAGTACATAACTTAAACTATCATTAGTGTTTTACGATAATTTTACGAAAAATAATGTTTGATCGTTCTGTGACGTAAGTCAAATTACTTAAACAAACTCCCGATCAACCTATTGTAATTATTTTGAGATGGAGAGAGTAATAATATACTATAATATCGTTACAAAACCCCTCATTTTCGATTTAATCTAATGCACAGTACAAAACAACTTTAGACAATTCCATGACACATGAAAGCATCAATATGAACACCACAAACTATTCACCATCAGTCAATAGAGTTTCCAATGGATCATGGAGCTCTACTCTGTTTTCTTGGTCAATAAATATGAAAAACATACGCGAATACAAAAACTATGAAACATCCAGGAAAATGATGTGAGCTAATATTCACATGTTGACCTCAACTGCTTGACATCATAGTTTAACCAGTCAAGAGGCAATTTGATATGACTATTGAAATCTCTTAAATACACAACCAACACTCTCTCATGCAAATCCTTGACTTTTTTTAGTTCACATTATGTAAGTATAAAATATTATTGATGTCAACATACATCTACTTAAATTACATCGAAAATTTTAAATATTTAGGCATTTGATATCGTGATGAGTTGAACTATTTGAACAATTATTACCTTCTAAAGATATTAGTGTAATAAAATAAATATCACAATAAAAAAACATATACGAGATAATAAATGATCGTTACAAAATACGACATTAAATAAAAATCATAATACGAGACAATTTAATTAAGTGTAATTTACCCATAGGTGCATCTTTTGCGGATTTTTCCCCCATAAATGCACCATCTCATTTTTTTTTCCCATAAAAAAAGTGCACTTCTACATATTTTAACCAAAATTCACATGATTTGATATCAATCATATCTCTCCCTAAACGGAAAACACACAACACCGTCCATCAAAAAAACAAAAAAAATCCGACGACTATTCACTTCTATGAATCATATCAATTCTTTTATTTTTCATTTTTGAGATCAATTAGCTTTCTATAATGACGATAATTTGGTTGCTCTTTCTCTTCTAATGCATTGGACTAAAAAGAATCCTACTCTTACTTTCTTTCGCTAACTCGTACAATAATCTGCAATCCACGACCTGAGTACGTTCAAAGCTAAAGATGGCTTGTTGTGTGTTTGTTTTTCTTTGTCGTCTCAAAGGAGAGAAACAATCGTTTCTATATGTACACCTTTTCTTTCTACTGTAGTACGCATCATCTTCTCCTTTTCAAGCTGCTCATTAGTAGTTGTTAGCAGCCTCTGTATGTACGCCCTTTTTTCTGCTGTGTGTAATCCATGGCTTGAGTATGTTCGAAGCTAGAGATGATTTGTTGTGTGTGTGTGTTTTTTTTTTTTTAAGTCATCTCGAATGAGAGAAACAACAACCTTTGTATGTATGTCTTTTCTTCTGCTATAGTACGTATGTCTTCTCCTTTCAAGCTGCTCATTAGTAGTTGTTAATAGCCTCTGTATGTACGTCTTTTCTTTTGTTGTAATATGCATCCTCTTCTCCTTTTCAAGCTGCTCAGTAGTAGTTGTGCACTTCTTCTTTTCTTCTCGAATGATTTGCTTTCTGAACTTGCCGGATTCAGTAGGTGATGGAGAAGAAGAAGGCGCGACCGCGTGATGGAGATGGTGATGAAGTTGGTTGAGAATAATGGAAAGTGAGATTACAGAGAAGAAGACGTACATAGAGTTTGGAAATTGAGTTGAAAAAGGAAACGAGATCTTGAGTTTTAGGAAACTGGATTTTTATTTTCAAGTCAAAATTGAGTTGATTTGATTAGGTGCATTTCTAGGAAAAATTAAAAGTATCTTGTATCTATAGGATAATGAGAACATCAAATTGTATATATAGGTAATTAACCCTTTAATTAAAACATAACATGTACATAAATTGAATATGAAACACCAAATCAAACTTAACAAATCACATATAAAACACAATGTTATGGATGAACAAAACGATAAAAGTGAACAAAAAACACAATCCTAAAATTTTTGTTAGTTGTATAACATCATCGAGAGTTGCACATAGGTTAAAAGGAGAAAACAAAATATGGATTCGCACATATTTTGGCAGCTAAGGGGATGGGAAGATAAGCAAAGGTTAAGCCCATTTATTTGGAGTAATAAATAAATATATGTTAAGCGTATTTATTTGGAATAATAAATATATAATCAATCAAACTTAATACCAAAGTAAACCCAGAACTAACTTTATATACTTATAATAGATTGATTGCATCATTTGATCATATAAATAATAAAAAATTTTGAGTCAAAAATGATCCGCGAGATGTTCAGATAATTTTTTCTTTAAATTTATCTTAAAATATCAAAGATATTTTAATTTACATACAATAACCTTAAACTACGGATCAAAAACATTTTGAATAGTGAAATGCTTACACATAGTTGCACTCTTTATGGGACCGGAAGAGTAATAGCATTGAAAAATCATTAAGCAAAGTTAGTTTAAGTGGATATATAATACTCCCTAAGGCTGTTACAATGAAGATTGAACCGATTATTAAATCACTATCGAAATTGATAAAACGAAATCGACCAAATCGATTAATAAATGATTTAGTTCTGATTTACGAAATGAAACCGGTTATTTAATAGGGAAAAATCGAACCGAATCGATTATCAAACTGTTTAAAATTAATAATCATAGTTGTTTTACATAAGATTGTAAAACTTAAAGATCAAATACATTACCTTATTTTAAACCTAAGATAGCCTAATATTTTTAGTGTTGTGAGTATTGTCTTTGCCTCTTTTGTTAGAAATAGAAATATAAACCTTCATCATATTTTCTCTATATTTTGATCGAATCTTTTTTATTTTGTTAATAAGAAAATCATTTCTTCATATACATTTAATATAATTTATGTTGTTCTTTTTGTTTGAACTCGATATACCTAATTTATTTTTACAAACATATGTGGTAAAAATTTATAGAGTTATTTTAAGTGAAAATTCCCTATAAGTATCACTTTGCAAACTTATTTTCAAAAAGGTATCACATAATTTCATTAATTCCCATGAGGTCCCAAACACTCCCTACCCAACCCCCACCCTCTCCCCACGTCGTGTTCTCCTCCTCCCTTGTCCAGATCTGATTTCGCAGTCTACCATCACCGCTCCATCTCCTTGCCCACCACCACTATCCACCGTCACCATCACTGTTGTCCTCCGCCGTCGTCGTCCTGAAACCACAATCACCTTTGTCGTCCACCGGCATCGTACTTTCTACTCCTCAACTCCTCCGACCTTCGACCACCATCTCAAACTCTCTCCTCAACAATGGATTGCTTGGTCAGCGAAATTGAAGGCCTAATGTATACATGAAGTGAATTATTATCCTAATGAATTTTGTGGATTAGATTTTTGTTCTAGTGTTGGAACCCTAGTATTTTTTGGATTGTGTTCTAGTGTAATTGAAATTGTTGACTCTATGTATGTGTCAATGTGTGTTGATTTGGTTAGGGTTTGTGTGGTGATTGTCGTTTTTGTGGAACTTAGAATCTCATGATTCATGTGTTCTGTTTGTTCTCATGTCATTGATTTCTTTTTCCTTGATTGTTGTGAATCTGTTGATAACTGAAGGGAGATATGTTGATGGTTCAGAATTTGGTGGTGACGAAATGTGTTCCGAATCCGACCGGGCTATGACGAGGGAATTAGTGACGGAGGAGACAGGGTGGTGTTGGATCTGATTTTTTTTTTTTTTTTGTTTTTTGTGTGTTTTTTTTAATTGTGATTTTGATTCGTGTTTCGAGTTGATTTTGGTGCGGGATTGATGGATGAGGAAAGTGGTGGTGGTCGACAGTAGTGGTTGCTTCGAGCGGATTCCGGGACGTACTAGTTGTTCTGGTAGGATTCCGACGAACGTATTAATTGCTCCGATTGGATTACGACGGCCGTACTAGTTCTTGTTAGACATACTAGTTGCTCCGGTCGGATTTCAACGGACGTACTAGTTGTTCCGGCCGGATTTCAACGGACGTACTAGTTGCTCCGGCCGGACATATTAGTTGTTTCGGACGGATTCCGACGGATGTATTAGTTGCTCCGGCCGGACGTATTGGTTGCTCTGGTCGGATTCCGACGGACATATTAGTTTTTTTTTATAACGTACTATTTTTTATAGACGTACTACTTTTTTTTTATAGGCATGCTATTTGGGGTGGGATAGGGGGTGCGGTAGTACCTTGTGGGAATTGATGAAACTAAATGGTACCTCCTTGAAATAAAATCTTGCAAGTGATACTTTCTGGATGTTTTTTCTTATTTCAATAAATAATATTTATAATATTTATAATGGTACCAATGAGTCTCGTTTTTACATCTTTTTTATCATTTGAACACCCTATTTTTCCATCAATTATCAATTGGTCACTTTTTTAAAAAATTAAACAAGTTATTCCCTTCTTATCTCTTCTTACTAATATTAATACCAAACCCTAATTTTCTCACCCCCACCAACTCTCCTCTCTCCGCCGCGACCCCGACTGCCGCCGCCTTCTCCACATCACCAACTCTCCTAACTTCTTCCACCACCACACTTTACTTCCTCTTTACCCTCTTCTTGGCCGCCGGATCCCCATACCCCCTCTTCGACTTCTGACCCTATCTTCTCTCTCCCGATGTGCTCGACTCAATCTCTGTATCCCTACCACTCTCCGAATCATTCTCCTCCACAATCTAATCTCGGTATCCGTCTTGAATCTAATCTCGGTTCCATTCGAGAATGTGCGACAGTGAGTTCGAAATTCTAGGATATTGAAGTTGTCCAGATCCATGGCAGCGTGGGCGTCGTTGGCTCTAACGACTTTGCAGAGAAACCCGCACAATGAGTTTTTGGATGGGGACAACATATAGAGAAGATGTATTTTATATAGAGAAGGTGCACTGTTCACGATCATAAATTCAATGATGCACTGTCGTAGATGGGGGATGAAGTGATGGACAACGACGACATATAGAGAAGACGACGACGATGGCATGGGTGATGGTGTTGGACGACGACGACGTATAGAGAAGACTAACTATTGTATAGAGAAGATGCACCGTTCATGACGCACTATTCACGATCATAAATTCAAGGATGCATTGTAGTATATAGAAGACGTGTTGTTGATCTTGGTGGCGACGGTGACGACAACGGTGGTGTTGCATGATCAGAATAGTTAGGATTAGAATTTTGTATTTTGATTTAAAATAGATATGTTTCTTTATATTGTTAGATATTATTAGATACTAAGTTTGCCTAATATGTTTGAAAGGGCAAATTTTGTACATTAATTTGATTGTGAATTAATTGGTAAAAAAAATCTTGACTATGACTTATTGATAAATAAGATGAAAAAAATGACCCAATGATATTTTACTCTATTTATAATTATATTCACCAAATATTTAAGGGGAAATCATATGAAATCGTTGAAATATCATATAAACAAAACCGTTTAAAAATTGAAAAAATTGAACCGATTAATAAATGATTTTGGTTTTGAAATTCAAATCGATTAATTAATCGGTTTGGTTTTGATTTTGAGTTGTAAAAATCGAACTAACAAAAAAATCAAACCGTTTAATCCGAACCGATCCGATTAACATCCTTAATACTTCCGTCGATATGTTGACTTGACATCTATTTATATATATAAAACAAATTGAGCCATTCTTAGTACCAAAGTTTAGTTAGTCATACATTTAATGTCTTACATATTTATGATCATAAATTAAATTTATTTATTATATATTGATACTTTATTTTCCGTACAATGCAATATAATCTAAAAATCTATTATAAATATATAAAGTTAGCTTAGGAATTCTTGCTACCAATATGATTGAAACCGATTTATGTAGTCGTCAATAAAATTTTATGGGTACATAAAATGAACTGTAAAAATAATATATAAATCAGATTAAGAAATTATAACTTTATTTATGATTAGTCACAAACTCATCAGTCCCATCATAATATGATTGAAAGGTTATCTGTGTAACTTGTAACTATTGGTTGTGACTTGATTTATTTGTAACTAGCAGCTATTGCGCTTGTGAAAGGATGCCAAAACGTTAAAATGGTCAATGTCCTCAACTGCATCATTACAAAACAGACACGAACCATCAACAATCAAACCATGCATACATCTCCACTTCCTCGGTCTTAGCTTGCCTAAAAAAGCAAGCCATGATATGAAAGCATGATGAGGGTGTACATCCCTATTCCATATAAGTTTAGCTAATTGAACCTTGGTCTGGACTCCCATGGCTGCTTTATACTCAGTTGAAACATAATTAAAACAATCGAAAATACAAGACAAGAAGAACAATAACGAAAACACAAGAATTAATGTGAAAAAACTCGAACATCGGGAGAAAAATCCCGTAAGAATACCACCGCAATTTGCTACCCGTAAGAATACCACCGCAATTGCGGTAGCAAATCACTATGAAGATGAAGAAGGGATTACAGAGCCGTTTCAGATCGTAATAAATCACAAACCCAAACCCTAATCTTCTATATCACATGACAAACCCGTAACAAAGATATATATACTGGATCTCAATCAAAAACAGCTCATAAAATATAATATTTTACGAGGCGTTGATTTAACCGTGTTCGGGCGCAGAGCGTTTTCCTGAAAAACCAAACCTACAACTGGGTGCTTTGATGCCTGTCACAAGACCCTATTTTCATCAGCATCCTATCACGCCCGGACGTGTCATTGCACTATGCTCGAGCACTTTGATACCTGACCTGAAACGTCCTCAAAGTATCCAGAACTCCTTTGTTTCGACTCTCATGGTCTCACATCATATTAGATATATCGTTTTTTCTACGAGAGCGTTGTCCTCACACTCCCGCCAGAGGGCAACACCCCCTGGACTCCCGTCTGCTCACAGGGGAGTGGGATCCCTATACTTGATGAGCGATACGCACATTCGTCATGAAGGATTCGACAATCTCAACAAGAATAACCCAACTTCCTCCATTCTGAAATCACCTTTGTGTCCACCTTCCCCATCATACAATCTTGCAACTTCAACAAGGATCCCCATACCCAACTCTGACCCCGCTTCTCCTCCACATTTCAAATATTTGATCCCTTGAGATAATACTCATTAAGCCACTTTAATTATAGTCTATCATGACCCTGCTTACCCTGCACATATCAAATATTTGATCCCTTGAGATAATACTCATTATAGTCTATCAGCTTTAAATTGCATAGCCAATACTATTTTGAAGAGGAATGAAGTATTCCACCATTGCAGGTCTCTTATACCCCAGACACCAGCGTTTTTACTTCTACAAATGTCCCTCCAAGAAACTAAAGCTCTATGAGCTTTCATGGCTGAACCAGTCCATATAAACATTCAGACATTTCTTCTCCACTTCCTCCAAGATTAAGTGCGGAATGAGGAAAATTTAGGACCAATAAGAGTGAATGGACATCAAGACACTCTTAATTAATTGAAGTCTACCTGCATAACTCAAGAACTTGGCTTGCCAGCTAGTAATCCTGCTTGTTATTTGCCAACCAGGTTTCTCTACATTTTCACATGCAGCCTTTGAGAGCAAGTAGAACACCAAGGTATCTAACAAAAAAAGAACCTATCTGGACTCCCATAAACTCAGCAAGCAGCTTTTTCTTTAGATCATCAATCCCAGTTAAGAAAATTGGACTCTCTTTGTGTATTTTATTACTAAATACTGAGAGTAATTTATCAAAATTAAACTCTCTATCATGTCGGTGCTCTACTATCTAATCAAATAGCAGATGCACTTGCTTTGCTTTTATAAGTCTACTTATACTGGCCGGTTCCTTTGTCCGAAATATGTGGGGGCTGGGCTTATTTCATTTGTGATGATTAAGAAATTTTGACTTAATGTTTTCTCTATTTTATTTTTTGTGAGTGAGTTTGATTTACGAGTGGTTTGATTTGTGAGTGGATTGAAGGAGATAAAAAAGAAAAAGAATATAATAGAATTATGAATGGATAGGGAAAAAAAGAATATTATCTTTCTTCCAATAAAATTATAAACAGTTGACTTGATACGATAATTTATGTGTATGTTTAATTTAATTGTAAAGTATAGATTATTCTTTGAATTGTGTGGATGAGAGGAGTGAGAAAAAAAGAATAAAAAAAATAATAGAATGAATTGATGTGATATAAAATAAAAAATAAGAATATTTTGTTATTTTTGTAGGTGAGATGTTTAATGTTGTAATTTTTATAAAAAAATTCAAAAAAATATTATAATTTTATTGGTACTGAGGAGTAATGGTTGTGGAAATGATTTAATATAAAATAGGAATATTTAAGATAAAATATGAAAAATGTATAATCCACATTGGACGATCAAAGATATGTCATAATTTATTTAGGATGAAGAAAATATAACTTTAAATCTTTAAATAAAGTCGTTAAGAATCCAATATTTTATCATCAAAACAATATGAAACGAAAGTTTGTGAAATAAATTTTGATTGCATCGTTTTCAACAAACATCATGCTACGCAAAATATAAATTCAAGCCGTATACTCTAATCACACGTTCTAAAAGATTTTCGTTAATACATGCTGTTTGCTAGTACTTGGTACAATTATTTAAAGATACAATTATTTCAAGATAAAAGTATCACCAATTATGTCAACGGAACCATGAGAGATGAAAAATCCGCCTAAAAGTTCCAGCTTTCTCTTCATTCTCTTCTCCTCTTCATTACCATTAAGCCCAAACTTCCGTTTTTCCTCTTTGTCTTTAATCAATTCAACCATTTTCTCTGTCGAAATTTCCTCACACAAATATCATTAGTTTTTTGTTGGGTTCTATTCATATTTTTGGACGAATCGATCGATTGAGTTGAGGAAGCATTGATCAAAATCCGTTTATTCGGTGCCCAGATCCATTTTTTCACTATTTGGATAGATCCCATTTTGAGAAATTCATCTGGGTAACCCTAACTTTCATGATTTTGATGGGCAGAGATGGATTGGTGTTCTTGCTGAATGAAATTTGATAATCGGTATTGAGATTTGGAGGGAAAAGATGGTGAAATCAAGGGTTTGGGTCTGATTGAGATTGGATATGATATGGATGTTTGTTGCATTTTGTTCCTGATTTGATTTTTGAGGAAATTTTGGGATTTGAAATTTCTGGATTTATTGGGTGAGTGCTTAGGATTCATATTGTTTGAGTGGAAGCAGATTTGGTAGGTTAAGATATTCTGTTTGCAAGCACTTTGTTGCCAATTAGAGAAGCCTGATTCGGTTCTTAGATTAGGGTTCAATGAAAGAGTATAATTCTACTACTAGTTATCCTAAGTTGCTGTCTTCTATTGTTCTCTCAGTGGGATTTTTGGCATTCTTCATAACTTTTGCTTCATGGGTTTTGTCGTCGCAACCGATTGGCGTGGCTGTGAGAAGCTATTTCTATGGGGTTGATGATCATGTGAGTGCTTCTGATTCTCCAGTGGTATGGATTAAGAATAAGCCAGATGATCAAGCGCGGGATTTGTGGATTCCTGGGGTAAATGTGACTGCCCCTGGAGCTCAAGGTAATCCAGATGATCAGTCGTCGGCTTTTGGGGGCAATATGACTGTCCCTGAAGTTGAACACGATGAGAAGAAACAGAATTCTGATTCAAGTTCCGAAGAGAAGGGTGGTATAGGTAGTGATCTGTCTGGAAATACAGGTTCTGCCCCTGATCTTGAGTTGCCTTCTTCGAATACTTCGAGCAGCAGAGAGTATAAGGCAGATGGCTCCGTTGATTCAGGTAGGAACCTCTTGATCTCTTTTCTTCCTTTGTTATTCACGTCGCAGGATTTTTATGCTATCAATATTGTATGAATATTGGGATTGGATGTTCTTCATGGGTTCCATAAGTTGTTCATTGCTGGTATTAGGATGTTGCTTAATGTAATGCCAGCAGGGACCGCTTTATTGAGCTATTGAATTGATTGTTGAGTAGAAGTTAGGGATTCTTATTGAAACTTGAGGCATAGTTTTCTTTGTGCTCTTGATGTCTATTTTACTTGGAAAGGTATATCGTATGGGTTCAGAATGCCTTTGAAAACGGAGTTCGACTGTTCGATATCTATGATGTTAATTTTGTGGAATTTGTTCTTTGTTAATTGACTTCGCCCAATGTTTGATGAGGTTAAGACAAACGAAGGAACTTACAAATGCATTACCTTCCAAAGATCTATCTGGATAACTTTATTTATGAGTACTCTTACACATTGAAAGAGCTTCTCCTTCTCCTTCTTCTTCTTTTTTCTTTTGACTCAAGAATCGACATTATCTTCTTCTTTTTTCTTATCAAAGAGGTATTGGTTATTTAATTCACTGAAGTTGAGTCAATTGTATTACTACTTGAAACTTGAAATTGTCTTGGAAGCTGCAACAGTTATTGTTATGGTTTCATTGGTGTAGTCTGGTTTGGGCTTCTAGAGCAGTAGATGTGATTGCTATCTTTTGACGCATCACATGGTTAGCATATCTACTTTGTGCTTCATAGTTAACAGTCTATTCAGTTTTTTCCCCTTGCAAAACACCATACTGTTTTGTGTCGCTTCTTCATGTTAGTGTCCTCCAAACACGCCCCACCCCCCCCCCAAAAAAAATAAAAAAATAAAATTGGTCTTGTTTCATATACCTCAAAGGGCCACAGTTAATTTCAGCTGATGGAATTATTAATCCTTGTACTGATATTTCACGGTTTGTCTACATGCCATGGCCTTCATCTACTTTGTCCTTCTTGCTTCATAACTTACCCTTGCTGTTGTTAGAGCTTCATTTGGTCAAGTGCAATGGAAAACTTCAAAATTATTGTTTGTGAGAAGCTATTCCAAATTTTCTATTAGAACTGGCGGACACTGCCAAGACTGATGTTATTGTTCATCATTGTGGAGTTAGTCAAGCCTCTACTATGATGGCCTTTAAACCTGTGACTTTGATTATTGTTCTCCCTACGGTACCTCTGGATAGTAAGCATTTGAGGTTATGCTATTCGGCTTGGAAATCAACTGTATCTCATGCTCCTTTAACTGATTCTTCTTGTTGTTTGCGATCTTGTAGACTGTGATCTGTACCACGGAGAGTGGATCTTCAACCCATCTGGACCTTTATACAAAAACAACACCTGCCCCGTCATCACACAGATGCAAAATTGTCAAGGTAACGGGAGGCCTGACAATGAGTATGAGAGCTGGCGATGGAAACCATCTCATTGTGATCTCCCCAGGTTCAACGGCTTGAAATTCTTGGAGTTGATGAGTAATAAGACCCTCGCTTTTATTGGCGACTCGGTTGCTCGTAACCAGATGGAGTCTTTGCTGTGCATATTATGGCAGGTGATCATCCACTATCATCATCATATGAATAGCTCGAAACCGTTCTCTTGCACTCGTATGATGCAGATCGTGTAATATTTTTCTGGATCATGTTCTTAGTTCTTTGGCTCTCTTTCTTAGGTTGAGACTCCAAAGAACCGGGGGAATCGCCACATGCAGCGCTGGTATTTCAGATCGAAAAATGTCATGATAGTACGTATATGGTCTTCGTGGCTTGTCCATCATACAGCAGAACCATTTAGCTATGTGCCAAAGGGTGTGGACAAGCTCCACCTCGACAAGCCCGACGAAACTTTCATGCAATACATCCTGGACTTTGACGTTGTTGTCCTCTCTTCTGGACATTGGTTTGCAAAGCAATCGGTCTATCTCTTGAATAATGAGATTGTTGGCTTTCAGTTGTGGACTCCACCGAACCACGAGCCATCGAAGATCAATAACATCAAGGCATTTGGGATATCGGTTGAGACAATCCTTACCGCCATGGCAACTCATCCGAATTATACGGGCTTAACTATTGTTAGATCCTACTCTCCAGATCACTATGAGGGTGGTGCTTGGAACACAGGCGGATCATGTACAGGGAAAGTGAAGCCTGCCTTGCCTGGTCAAATAGTACATAGCGAGTTTACGAACATAATGCACGAGAAACAGGTGATGGGGTTCAACCGGGCAATCAAGAAGAAGACTAACCGGTCGAATCTGAAGCTGATGGACATCACTGAAGCCTTCTCTTATCGACATGATGGTCATCCAGGGCCCTACCGGAACCCGGACCCAAATAAACAAACTAAACGTGGCCCTGATGGAAGGCCGCCGCCTCAGGATTGCTTGCACTGGTGCATGCCGGGTCCTGTTGATACTTGGAACGAGATCGTCCTAGAAATCATTAGGAGAGAATACGAGGAATTTACAAGAGGCTAGCTAGCTGCCGACAGTGCGAGGTGCAGAGAGTGCATAGGTATTTCACACACAGGCCATCTTGGTAGGCAGTAGTATTATGTTTTTCCTAGGAAATACTGTTTTCGTAGCGGGGCCATTGTACACCCGTTTGTAGCTTGTTTGACGTCCTTGACTTCACCCATTTAGGCAATGTTGAAGGCTGTCAAGCTGCATACTGGATTCATCGTAGTGTAGAAAAACAACAGATTGAAATCTAGGAAAACAACTTTGTAAGAGGATTTTCTCTTTCGTTGATCCATACTTTTTGTTATGGCTTTATATTTTGAATGCTCTGCGAACAAGATGCTCATGCTCTATGCCGCAAAGCATTGAATGAAGTTTGTTTTCACGGCTTTGGGGTTTCTTCTCCCGCGACTAGCAACTAGTTGCTTATATTCCGTGGTAACCCTTACGAGAGTATATGTAGTTGTACATATTTAGTTGCACCTTCAGGATTTTGAATTCTGATTTGTACATATTTAGTTGTACATATTTAGTTGCACCTCATTCACAATAGCAAATGCTGATTTGCACACAAACACACTCGACTCGATTTCATAAGTGCATGAGATGCTCTTGATATCAAATAATGGACCCCGAAACATCCCTTTCTGTAAGCTGTACCACATACATATTTTTATCAATAAATAAAACCATGTTTAGCATGGTTTCTAATACTGGATTTCGGTTTTGAATTCTCTGAGCAATGAATCCAAAGTTTTTTTTTTTATATGACTTTCTGTTTTTCATAAGAATCAAGAACGAATGATTTTGGAATCAAAATGAAATCCATAAGAAGTGGCTTTTTTGAATCCTAATTTTTTTCATACAGATTATTTAAGGTGTAGATTATCATTTGGGGATGTTTTTGGAAGTTATTTATCAAATTTTTGTACCTATTTTCAAAATAAATAAATAAATAAAGGGGCTGAAATTATCACAGCTATGTTGGTTGTATTCTCTCTCACAAACTTTTAAAATCATTATTTTTTGAATTTTTAATTTTTTTAAAAAATAACTGTTATTTTTTAAAAGGGTTTTTGTCATATAAGTCCCTCAAATATTAATTAATTTCAAATAAGTTCTCCAAATCTTTATAATTTTAAATTAGTCCTTCAAATTATTATATATTGAACAAAATAATCCATTTTTTGTCTTAAATATTTTATAATTCCAATGAAATTTCTCAAATATTTATTTTGAGACAAAATAATACTCATTTTTAAACAAAATAATTCAGTTTTATTATTTATTTTGTTCAAATCATTATTTATTTTATCGAAAAATATGAATGAATTAAATACGAATCGAACGCATTTATGAAATATCACAATTATAGTGTAAGAATTAAAGAAGATTTGGATTGTATGGATCATTTTGTCCCCATAAATAAGGATTTGAGAGATTAATTTAAAATTATAAAAATTTGAGAGACTTATTTGAATTTAATGAAAATTTGAAGGACTTATATGATAAAAACTCTTTTCAAAATTGGGAGAGAACCGTAGTCAGGCTGCAGTTGATGCAACCCCTATATTTCCCTTTCAAAAATTACAAATTGATTTCTTTTTTAAAAAATTGACAATGTTTTCCAAATCTTCCCAATGCAAGAATTTTTATCATTCTCAAATCTTAATCACATGCATGATTCTTTCCACTTTTATGAGATTGTTCTTTTCATCACCTTGACACCATCGCCAATTACCATCGTTATAGTCACTGTCATCACCACTACCATCACGCTCCTTTTTCCACCACCACAACGACTACGACCATAATGATTTTCCTCGTCGAAATCACCACCCGTGACTACCACTATCGAAACCTCCCCTACTATGATCACAAAATCTCCATCTCTTCACCGCCCTTCCTTCACCATACGAGGACGGGGAATCCTCCTGTCTCACCAAAAACATTGTCATCTCTCCATCTCCACCATGGCACCATGACCTCCAATATACCTCCAATATATTTGGTGGCGACAACGAAGAGGTAGAAGGGAGAAGATAATGGAATCAACTTCGATCGAGGAACCTCGACCATTTGGTACACTGTTCTGAATCATATGGACATACTAATTATTCCATTGAAGAAAGACGAAGATCCCATCGAGGAAAACACTGATGCATTGCTTCACATGTTAGGTGCACTGTTTCCATTGTGATATTGTTTGTTTTCGGATGTACTATTTAGCAACATGTTTTTTTTTCTTAAGAAATAGTGCGTCGGGATAGTAGTGGTGGCGATATTGATGATCGTGACGACGACTGCTTTAAGAAGATGGTATTGTTTTTTGATGCACTATTTGAAACAATACATATTTGACAACATAAATTAGAAGCACTGAATGAAATAGTACGTAGGGTTAGGCAATGAATGCGGTGGCGGCAACGGTATCGGCTGCGATGGGCACATATGAGTAATGTTTGTTACAGATACGACGATGAAATGCACTGACGATAGACACATGTGCATTGTTTGTTCCCGGAGCGAAAGTGACGACAACGACGAAAGACAGTGACTGTTGCAATAGTGGCGACAATTAGATCTAGGGTTTGATATGGTAATTATAATTTTAATGGATTGTAATAATTTATTTTTTTAATTTAAGTGAAGATAAATAATCCTTATAGAAAAAGTGAATTGTACAAACAGAACTAGTTGCAATAGGATACTGAGTGCTTTTAAAGTAACAATGATGCACCATTTTTATATACAAAATTCATTGCTGAACTTATTGGTAAAAATCTTGACTATGACTAAGTTATAAAGAATTTATTTTTGAAAATTCATTCATAATTCCTCCAAAATAAGTCCTATTTTTTCAAAATTCATTCTATTTGATATGATGATTGTATACATTGGAAAAAAACCAATGAAATCTTTAAATAGAAGAATTGTCGGAAAAGAAGAACTCATTTTAGTTTTGGATTTTAATTTTCTGATTATGTTATAGATTCTTAATTTTATTTTTTTGAGCAACCATATGAAACAGTCCCTAGAAATTTTATGTGGGATGGAGCGATTATTGCTTGCCAATCCTTGTTTGCTATTCTAATGCACATTATAGACTATGTACTCCACATGAAACAATGTCAATTATGAGAAACATGCCAATAACAGTCACCTCTATCGTATCTCTTTAACCTTTTCAAATTCGTGGAGCTCATAATTATCGAAAAAGAAAAAACAAAAGTCTTGGAGCTCTTCAATTTCTGGAATTTATTCTATCGCGTCCGCGATTGGTCCTGGTCGTGTCCGCGACTCGAGTCACGCCCGCGACTGGTCCAGGTTGTGCCCGCGACGGGGCTCTGTCTTGAAAACAGAACGCCCCGGTGCGTCAAACATCATTTTTTTTTTCTAACGAGGGCGTTGCCCTCGCATTCCCGCCAGGGGGCATTGCCCCTTAGAAGCCCCTTTCTTGGTGAGCGTAGTGCACATTCATCGTGAAGGATTAACCTAAACACGTATATGTGATACATGAACCTTGCATATAGAAAATGGATATTAAATATGCATGTATGATTATACGACACCTCTAACCGCACTGTGACAGGTGCAAAATAAAATACTAAGATAATAATGAATCAAATCATACACTACTACGATATGCTCAAATATACAGACACAAGGTGATCTTATAATGCTTGAACAACGCTAAATGAAATCATCATAACACATGCCTAAGAAAGCATTGAAACGAGTTTCGGATTTACACTGCGAGACATACGAATAAATGAAACCAAGGACGAACACCTAATCAAATTTTAAGGCTGAACACTGTACATGGTGCATGAACTGTCAAGTCATCTGTCGTACTCCTCTGAAAATGTGTTGAATACTGTATCCCATACTGTTGTGATCTCATCTACTGAAACTATTGCGAAGAAGGTCGAACGTGATGTCCCTTCTTGAAAATTTTTATCGGATGTCAAGTAAAAGTCATCGAGACTGAACTCTAGCCAAACTTCTTGAGTCATTGTGACGGATGAACTAAACTTGTTAGAGAGCGTTGAGCAGCCCCCATCTTCTTAGCATACATGTAGTGGCTTCAACGCCGGACGTGACGCGGTCACTAAGTACTCTCTGCAGGGAAGAGACCTAAATCTATCCCAACGAGGGACAAATAGAGGTAGTTGGATGCACACTTTATCCACTAAAGTGTAAGATGGCATATAATTTTGGCACGTACGTATGGAATCGACGAATTCTTGTAACCCGGTCGACAATTGACGAGTCTTGTATTTAGAGTCTATCTGTTGAAAACTCTCGAGTCATGGGCCCATAGTAACAAAAATGAAACCTAAGAAACGTGAAATCATACAAATACTCACATGTAGTATGGCATGTCTATTTTCTTAAAAAGTATAACTGTTTTACTGGTACTCATCGATTCGCCATAGTTGGAAAAATACCTTATAAATGTGAGACATATTTTCTAGGTTATTGACTTTCATACTCACCGGTTATGTATTCCGTTTGCAGGTGAGTTACCAGACGATTAGTGAGAACGTTAGTTACCTTATGCATTATGAGAGATGTTGTGGTGAAACCTGTAGTCATTTTGGATATGTAATAAATGCTATGTATTAATCATGTCGGCAAACTATGTAATTAAATAGCTTCCGCACTACTAATGTAAAATGATTTGTAATAGTTAAACAGGTTGAACTGAAGTATCACAGATATTTTCCTTGACTCTTGATACCTCTAGACCTGTTTGGTTTGATTAGCCTTGTCATGAACCGGATTCGTGACGGCAAAACGCCAAGTGTCCTTAGACGCGGAGCTCGCACTACAAAAAAAATAAATCCGTCGCTCAATATGTTTAGCGATAGATTAGTGACGGATTATTTTCGTCGTTAATAATGTTATCGCTAATCCAAAAATTAACGACGAATATGTCGCTAAAATAAAATTATTACGACGGATTGACTTTTTCCGTTGTTAATTTTTTTTCCCGATAGTTGCAAATTTAGCGACGGAATCCGTAGATAATTTAGTTTAATTTTTTAAAAAATAAATTAAAATTTCAACGCGTACCAATACAAATACATGTACCTGGAACATCAAGAAACTCAGAAATAAACAAACATCAATGAAATTGAACAAAAATTCTAATTATACACATATAAATAGTTTACAACAACCTAATAGGCATTAATAGCCTGCTAGTCGAACATCACGTTGCTCCGGGGGACAGGATTCGTCATCCGGAGGTGGTTGAAACGGAGGAAAAGCTCTACCAGCCTCGTTCTGACATGTGAAAGGATCCTCGCCCATCTTCATGAACAGGAAGGCCATCTACTGCTCCATCCTTGCCTGGCTCTGTCGGAGGGTGAGGACTTCTTCCTTAAGCTGATAATAATAGTCAGGAATCCCCCGAGAGCTTTGAGATTGACTCCTGGATGAAGAGTTGAGCATGGATCGTGGGTATAATTGGCTGATAGTTGAGCCGATGCCATATACCCTTCCCTTATCGATCTGAGAGACCTCAAGAAAATCCGATCAGTCGCTGCATGAAACTGCTGCTGACCAACCTCAGGATCGACAGACTTATCCATCTGCGACTCAGACAGCTGACCGAGTCGTTCAAAATATGAATCCTACAGTAGATGATTTATAATACATTAGTAATGTGAAATGTAATAGAAACTGTATTTAATAAATAAGGAGCGAAAGAAAAGATACCCGAAGTTGTGTCGCAGGCTCGTCAACTAGCGGAATGTCCGCTATAGACTTCCCGGCCTGAATGGTCTCTACAACGTCAGGGACATCCGACTTCTTATGAGTCTGGATAAAAACTTCGAAGCCCATGACCTTTCGTTTCAAGGCCGTCTCCTAAAATAATTTAATCAAAACAATGAGTTCAAGCGACATTATGATTGTCATATGAAATTTTGTTAATGAAACAATAAATCAACATAAATCTCAAATGTACCGAATGAAAAAAAACGAAAAACTTGCCATCCTCTTCCCGATGGCGACGGAGGACATACTACCCTGAGTGTGTGTCGCGATCCCCTTCGTCCGGTTCTACTGGGCGATATCGGATTTCGTATGGAAATCCTCACTTGTGCACTGCCTCCCCAAGAGCTTCATCTGAAGCTTGAAGGGCATCCACTGTACGCTGTCGAATCGTTCCTCAATGATTACAATTCGAGCCTTGTAGAAGATGTCTGGAAAACTACGTTTCAACATCGCCTCCCATCCAACGCTTACCTGTGCATCGAGTGATGGATCCCAGGTATAATGCGCCTGAAAGAAACAATAGAACAAATTAATTTCTATAACACATTTATATATATCGAAATAAAATTAGATTTGAGATAGAAAAGAAGTTTCGTGCTAGTACCGAGAACCAACTGAACATGCAATCACGAGCATGTAGTGGAACCTCTGAATATGTAGTCCACAACGCCTCATAAAAGGCGATGAATGATGTAATGACTGTCCTGACTACATCACTGTGATAAAATCTACATCATATGGTTCCAAATACACATGTGGATTTGATAAATGCGTCTATAGTAATGATGCATAAAATGCATATAGGAGAAGTAAAAAGGGGGAGATAAGGTAAAATTTTTACCACTGTGTATCTGGATATAATGGAGAACTAGGATCGATGTCCGACAGTCTAGTTCTACCACCACGGGAGGACGATGGCCGTGCTGACGTAGAAGCATGAGGAGAGGGCTCATCCGAAGGCAACGCCGGGGCGAACTGCCCATGACCGTGCTGTAGATCAAAGATGATGTCAAACTGATCAGACTGAGGCTCTCCCTCCGTCGTAGGAACGTGAGATGGCATGGTACTCTCAATGCTCCTGGAGATGCTCCTGTCAGAACGACGATCCCGTGAACCAGTGCCCCGTCCCCTGGATCGTCCATGCGAAGCACTACGTCTACCCCTGGAATCACCGGATGACGACATCTGTGAACATATAAGGAAAAAATATTAATTTCATACGAAAAAATGCAACTGTTATGATTGTGTATGCTACAAAGACATAATGCGATCACGTTACGAAGTTCTTGTTCTTTACTTATTTATTTAAAATGTTAAGAAACGATCATTCCTCCCCCTCGTCATCGTCATCTTCATCATCATTTTCAGACTCGTCTTTGGCTATGTCTTCTGTTGTGTCTTCCTCTTCTTCCTCTTCCTCTTCCTCTTCCTCTTCCTCCTCCTCCTCGCCTATCTCATCATCTTCATCATCATTGTCATATTCTATTTCTTTCAATGGTTCATGAATAAAGGGGGAGACATTGAAATCTTCTTGTAAAGCTTGTTCCATTGCTTCGGGAGCTTCAATAGTACATCGTGATTTCGTTTTGAATACTGCCCATCATCTACTGTGTCGGGGTGCACATCCCGGATAAGGAGAATAATACACTTGAATTGCTTGAGTGGCAAGAACAAAAGGATCATACAGCCCTCTGTATCTGCTCAGACGATCTATGTCAACATGCCCATAGTTCGGGTGTACGCTTAATCCAGAGACTGAATTGAACCATTCACATTTGAAAAACACAGTCTTTAAGTTTCTAAAATCTGTCCCGATATATTGGAGTTCAACAATGTCTATGAGAATGCCATATAGTCCGTGACGCTATCTTCTTTCACGCTAACACCCCAATTTGTTGTAGTTTTTCCCCTTATTGCTATATCAAACAAAAAATCGTTGACAACATATTGCTTGAGCTTTTTAACATAAATCGCAGGCCCCGCAGCTATTGCCTTCACCATCTCATTGCCCTCAAGGAGTTGGACCTGTGAGCAAATATTTGACAATCAAAACGTACGATGTTGAGAATGACAAACTTGGAGACTTCTTAAATCAAACGAAGAAGAAAACCTATGACTTACATGCTTTTTCAACCAAATAGGCCATATATGTCGCGTTTTCGTCCATGTTTCTTCAATAATGTCAACACAACCTCTGTTCACCATCGCCTCCTCAAAAAGCCTAGCACATTTATATGGTCGATATATGAAATTTGAACAGTGAAGAATAAATATGGCCTCCAAAAATTCAGCTCATCATACCTCTCAAACGGGGCAACAAGTTCACAGTTCGCGAGAATGTATCTATAAGCTGCCTCGGCATCTTGATCATCAAGCATCAATTTCTTTTCTGCCCTCTTCTTTGTCTTTGCTTTCCTCTCAATCGGAGCATAACCTCCGTTTTTTCAAAAAATATCCGGCAGGTTTTCATCGTTTCCAGCATCACTTGGCCTCCTATAACAACGAGGAAGATCATCGGTCTTTGTCTCCACACTTTCGGGAAAATACAACTTTGCATAGCCAATTGTACAGTGTGAGTATGACATGCCAACAAGAGTACTCCTTCCCAGACTGCCCAAACGGTGCATACCCATCAGTGCAAAGTCCCAACCGAACATTGCGTGCCTCGGCCGCGAAGGATGGAAAAGTATGATCCAAATGCCTCCAGGCTTCGCTGTCTGAAGGGTGTGCCATGATGTCATTAGATCTTCGAGAGGTGGAATATCAAGACATAGCCTCGGAGAAGCACTGTTGGCATACAACCGCTGAAGCTTCGGAGTTATCGGTAAATATCGAAGCACACTGACATCGGAACACTTTTTTGAACTTCTCTTCTCCTTGTAACGGTTTGCATTACATATAGCGCATCTTACAAACCCCGAATAATCTTTCCAAAAAAGCATGCAACCATTCGGACAGCAATCTATCTTAACCGCTGGAAGATGAAGGCCTTTCATCAGAGACTTGATGTCATACAGCCCTTCTTTCATATTGTTGTAACGTGGGCACACATCCTTCAACAGTTTGCAGACACCATCAGCCGCTTTATGAGGAAGGTTATACTCGCATTTTAGAGCCAAAATCCGTACAACCGTAGCTAATTGAGACCTCGGGCTCCATCATACAACGGAGATTGAGATGTATCCACCATGTCGAAGTAATGTCTCGATTCGGTTGGCGGACCGTCATCGTACACTCTTTCATCCACATCTCAGTTCCTTCATAATATTCAGCCTGGAATACATCAACCAACATATCCTCATAATTATTAGGATGTTGAAACACATTAGACTGACCCACAACGTCCGGTTGGCACATATTTGACGGTTCACCAACTTCTGTATGATGATTCTGTCCCCATGCTTCCCAATGATAAACCCAAACAAAATAATTCTTCATGAAATCCTTACTAAAAAGATGAAGTCTTAGAGTGTCAACTGTTTGAAATCGTCCATTCCTACAACTCTTACAGGGATATCTCAGATGTCCTAGAAAACAACTTTTGTCGTGTTGAAAGCAACCTTAACAAACTCGCCGACTCCCTCGACGAAACGATTGCTCAAGTGACGACCATCCAGACGCTGATATATCCATGAACGATATAACTCCATATCATTCAAACTTCTACATTGAAATAATAGATAAAACTCAAATCATATTAAGGTTGAATGTAAACTTGCATATACAAGGTTTAATACACAAATTGTGTCATTTTTTCTAGATTATTTTCGTAGAAGACATATTTCATTCTTTTGGTAGTTTGGATTAGGTTATACCCTTAACATCACTAAAGAATCGTTAACTCGCAAAGACAACATCTACAAAAAAAATAAAAAATACCATGTTATTGCTAAGGAAAATAATCGCATACAACTCAAGTTTTGATTGGTTTGTATATATAAACATCTTATTTAAAACCTTAATAAACTAATTGCATTATTTATACAAGCCCAAGTTGAAATCTAGTTCTCTCCAACATGTTGAATACGATATTCATCCAACAATAACACGAAGTTAATCAAAACAGTATCAAACTCATAACATTGAGCAAAAGAAATTCACTGAAATTTGATAGAAATTATCAAAATATAGATCACAGCAAGACAATTGTTCAGGAAAGAAGATAAAAGACATATATTTCATGCTTCCACTCGATTATGATATCAACAATGGCCCCTATCTCCCTTAAACAATTGTCATAGCCAACACACACATGTAGCCCTGCACCTTACACACCCTAAAGCCTATACGCTTATGAAAGCACACCTTCCCATCTCTACATCTCATCACACACTTCAATATATCATCTAATAGCCTAACTTCTCCATCACCCTTAAACCAAACACACACAACCATCACACACTCACGACCACAGTCATACACATGGTCAGTCGCACACACTCAAACACATCAACATGTTGCAACAAATCCTACAACACATGTACGCACACACAAGAACACGTCGTGCAGCGGGCTTTAGCCGGGGTGAGACGGGAGGGGTGGTTGACTGTGGCATGGGGCGATTGGACGGTGCACGGCGAGGGGCTGATTGGCGTAGGCGATTGGCGTAGGCATGGGGCTGATTGAACGATGGGACGGTGCGCAACGGGGGGCTAACTGAAAGATGGGACAGTGTGCGGCGAGCGATTGCCGGCGGCGTGGAGGCGGAGGTGGAAGTGGAGGCAGCGGCGTGGCTGCGGCTGCGGCTGGAGCTGGAACGATGGGCTGGGAACGGCGGGACAATGCGCGGCGGGGCGATTGGCGGCAGCGTCGAGACGTAGGCGGAGGCAGGCAGCGCTGCTAGGGCTGCGGCTGGAGCTGGAGCGGGGACGAACGGGCGGCGGCAACGGCTGGGGCTCTGCGGCTGGAGCGACGCGGCGAGGGACGGGCGGCGCAGCTAGGACGGGGAACGGGTCGGCTACGACGACGACGAGCGAGAGAAAGGAGGAGGATGAGAAGGAGACGACGGAGAAATGAGGAGCAAAGGTGGTTTTATATATCAATTTTAACGACGGATTCTGTCGCTAATTAGGTGTGGAACAATTTAGCTACGGAAGCCGTCACTAAAATTAACCAAAATCAAAAATTAACATTAACGACGGATTTCCGTCGCTAAATTATTCTAGACCTAATTTGCGACGGAATCCGTCGCTAAAATGTTCTGCAAACCAAATAAGCTACGGAATTCCGTCGCTAGTATTTTAGTGTTAAAACTTTACATGCTTTCATGTTATATTTTTTTACATCACGTACTTCTTTTTCATAATTACTTTCACTTTAATTATAATACATGATACATATACCATCAATATAATGTGCAACATCCTATATGTTTTAAGTTTTGTTACATATATAACTTGAACTTATTATTACGAGTTTTTAACACTACGTAGTTCCTTCATTAAAATTTTGTGAAATACAACACATTATCATAAATTAACATTTATACTATTATGAAATCCAAAAATATTTACAATTTATAAGATTTCAACTTGTAAGATCATCACTTCAAATTACAAGTGTACAATTTTTGCGACGGAATCCGTCGCTATTAAAAAAATTTATTTGAATTTTGCAACGGATCCATAGCTAATTTTTATTTTAGAGACAGATTCCATCGTAAAACACGCATTTCTTAATTTTCATGCAAAATTTAATAAGGAAAAATTAATTAAATTTGTGACGGATCCGTAACTAATTTTTATTTTAGCGACGGATTCTGTCGCAAAAACATGTATTTATTAATTTTCATGTCAAAATTCAGACAAAATTAATTAAATTTATGACAGATCCGTAACTAAAACATTTCCCATTTCAATTTAGCGATGGATTCCGTCGTTATTTATTGTATTTGTAAAATTTCTTCTTTTTTTTTTTTGTGATGGGATTTTTTATTTTTCAGCGACGGAAATCCGTCGCTAAGTGCATGATTGCAAAAATCCTTATATTTTGCGACGATTTTCCGTCGTAAATTCTTTGATGGATTTTTAATTTTTTTG
Source organism: Drosera spatulata (assembly GCA_035668315.1). Taxonomy (NCBI): domain Eukaryota; kingdom Viridiplantae; phylum Streptophyta; class Magnoliopsida; order Caryophyllales; family Droseraceae; genus Drosera; species Drosera spatulata. The sequence continues at coordinate 6,137 of JAOVYX010016948.1, read as the reverse complement.
CGACGGAGTTCCCTCGCTAAATCTATGATTGCAAAACCTTTTTTATTTTTCAGCAACGGAAATCCATTGCAAATTATATGATGGGATTTTTTTTATTTTTCAGCGACGGTATTCCATCGCTAAATTTATTAAATTTAGCGACAGGGTTTGACTTTCCGTCGTAAAGACATAAATTTTTTTGCCTCTTATTTTTGTTACGGATCCGTCGTAAAAATATCTATTTTTGTGATGAATTTTATCCGTAGCAAAATTTTTCCGTAGCTAAATTACATTTTTTTTTTTTTTTTGTAGTGTCGGGACATTACCATATTTTTTGATATCAAATTATAACAATGACTATACTCATTTTAGCTTTATGATTTGACTTGCTTTAAGGGGTTTGGGCTGCAACAACTAGAATTTCCTCGCTACAAGTCATCTAAATGTTATTTTAAAAAAAAGAAATAAGATAATGAAAATTACCCTATGATATATGTTTTATAAAATATTTTTCAAAACATACAAGTCGGAAAAAAAATCCCTTCGTTATTGTAATATCCCAAGAAAATGCTTAAATGGTTTGATAGTACTACCTATATCAACAAGGTGCACCTTTCTTTTCAGTAGTCCATCACTTTAGAACTCCGTAGTTAAGCGCGGAGTAATGCTGGGATGGGTGACCTCCTGGGAAGTTATTGGCATTTGGATTCTTGAAGAAGAGGCACTTTATTCCAAACAGTGTGTCTGTGTTGTTTCATGTTATTCAGGCATATTATTTCTGTTTTCATAGATGCACTATTTTTAAAAAGTGTAAAAAAGAAAAAGAAAATTCATCAAACACCATGCTCAACAACACTATACAACAACGAAATACAACATCAAATACCAAAGATAAAGATGAGGCGTGGTGGTTCAAGGTAGTTTTGTGCCGGTGGTCGATGCTTTTGGTGTTCAATGACATAACCTACACACTGGATGCTTTATTGTTCGTGGCTGATATTGATGGATGTGGTTTGTGGAGAAGAAAAAAAGAGGGAGTAGGTGAGACTGATGATTGATAGTTGTGATTTTGTGGAGAAGGAGGAGGAGGGGGATGAGGAGGAAGAAGACGCCGGTGATGAAGTGGAGAGAAAAAGATGATTATATGTTTGGGGAATTATTTTTCGGGCTGGTATGAGTTGAGATTTTATTTTATTTTTATATTTTTTGGGAAATTTCTCTAAAACAACCACCAACTATTTTTAAAAATAATTTCTGAAATTTAAAAGAGTTAATTCAAAAAAATTAATGTGAGGAGTTGCGGCTAAAACACACTACGGTTATTGAAACGCCTTTTTTTTTATTCCATGAAAAACAATATACTTTTTCAAGATTCTTCATACGATACCTAGTGATAAAAAAACACTAAGTAACAACTGTTTCGATCCCCACGAAACTCTTTTTTATCCATCGATGTTCATAACTATCCTCGATAACCATTCATGGCACAAAGTTTCCGAAATGACACATAAAATATCTATTGTCAACATCTATATATTCTGATTCCTATCGTCAATGAAGTTTCCAGCACGACAGATAAAAATGACTATCATCAACATTTTTATGTTTTGGTTCCTATATAAGCTGTAGTTATTACAATGTTTTTTTTCTAAATCCATAAGAACAATATTCTTTTTTAGGATTCTTCACATGAGATCACGTGGTCAAGAAAACGCTACGTAACAACCGTTTCCATATAACTTTTAAGAAACTCTCTTTATCTACAGATGTTCATAACTACCCTCGATAATCATTCAAAGAACAAAATCCCGGACACGACACGTAAAATTAACTGTCGTGAACATTTCTTGGTTTAAATTCCTATATAAGCATCTCCCATCTGTATATACCCAACACAAACTCATTACCCACAACACAAACCAAACTATATAAACCGATTCACTCTCCTTCATTTCATCTTCCTCTCCAATGGCGTCCACCAAGCGCTACTCCGTCATCATCATCGGCGCCGGAATTTCCGGAATAACAGTGGCGAAGGAGCTATCGGAGAATGGAGTCGACGACGTCGTGATTCTCGAAGCGACGGATCGGATCGGAGGCAGGATAAGGAAGGAAACATTCGGCGGCGTGGCGGTCGAGCTCGGCGCGGGGTGGATCGCTGGTGTCGGCGGAGAAATGACGAATCCGGTGTGGAAACTCGCGAAGAGATTCGGAATCAGGACGATTCTGTCCGATTATAGCAATGCTCGATTCCACATCTACGATCAATCGTTCGTCGACTCGACTCCTGTCTTCTTGTTGTTGTTTGGTTGGAAACGCGTCGTTTTGAGATTTGTTTTGTGATTTTGATTTGCAGTGGAAAGATATATCCGAGTCGACTCGCAGCGGAGTCGTATAAGAAGGCGGTGGAGACGGCGATGAGGAAACTGAGACATGAAGAGACTGATGACATCGATGAACTTGCAATGTATTGATTTGAGTTTAATACGACTTGCATGTTTGGTTTGTTTGTTCAGAGACCGTCCTTCTATTTGAGGATAAGATTTTGTATATCTCGCTCTTTTCAAACCCTATGTATGACAGAAGGATCTGGATAGGTTATTGTCGTTGTTGTGGTGGTTTGTTTGTTTGGTGAGGATTCTTTGGTATGTGGATTTCAGGATGCCTGAGACGCCGATCGAGCTCGCGATTGATTTCATTCTCCATGACTTTGAGATGGCAGGTTTGTGGTTGTTTAGTCAAAGGGATCACTGGCATTTGCTCTGTTTCCGTGTTTGGATTATGTGATAATAAAATGATGAACTGTGTATAATAAGTTAATAACCGTTAGCCAAGATAATAATAGGTCCTAATCAATGATGAATTGGTGGCTCTGGGATGATAATCTTCTTGTAAGAATATCATAATCATGATTATTACATATCAGTTATAATAATCTACTCTTGCAATATTTTGTCGCTCATTTTGTTGTAACGTCTTTTTTTATTGTTTGTTGTTCCAGAGGTGGAGCCCATATCAACTTATACAGAGTATGGAGAAAGGGAGTTCATGGTTGCAGATGAAAGGGGTTATGAGCATATCTTGTATAAACTGGCTGAAACAGTTTTTTTGAACTCGGATGGCAAAATTTCCGATCATCGTCTTCAGTTGAACAAGGTAACTCCTTATTTACGAAGATATAGCACAATATTCTTATTCTTGTGTCATGAACTTGGAGCTTTAGACGTTGTAACCCTGCCAAATTGATTTTTTATGCTTAGTCAATTTAGAAGCAGTCCTTCCATCCGTATAACTCCGTCTTATATCACCTGACGATCAAGCAATACTAGGATTGTTGATTCTCCAGTGACGGTGAGTATTATAGTAGCAATGAGTTGAAGTTGTCAAATTGGTATTGTATAGTCTCAAAAAAGGAAGAAATTGAGAGAGTACATTTCTTTGAGTTTATTGTTGAGGAATCAAATCACGAGTGAGGATCAGAAGATGTGATGTGTGATACAAGCAGGACCATAACTGGGAAATATAGGATGTAGCTTTTTTGTTTGGTTGCATACACGGCCTATAATCTTAGATCCAATATAGACTGATTGATCTGCGTTCTGGGATGGCTGATAACGATGTTGGGTGATATCAATCGTTGTTTGTCTATCATGTGTTCATAACTCAGGGAAATGATGCAATTGTGGTATACTGTGTGGCATAGTGTATCTTGGAATGTCGCTTTCAGGTTTATATGATAGCAACTTTTACCCAAAGGAGTCCTAGCTAGTTAAGCTGACGTTTGGTTCATTCCAGTATTCCATACTATAGAAGCACTGATAGGCTCATCATAATTATGTCATGAGAAGCATTATGCATTAGATAAGTTGATCGGTGTTGATCTTGATTGCGGAATGAAAATGGAATTCTAATTCAGGTGCTAGTTCAGAATTTCTTGTGGCTAGGTGGCCTCTCTAGCAGTACTAAAGCGATCACGACACGCAAGTCACCTATGAGTATGATATCATAAGTCAATTTTAGAAACTTAAGGGAAAACTAGCTAGTAGGAAAACCATCACTATTTTAGGCTCCCTCGAATATGATTGTATGGATCACTAGCTTCGGCACAAGTCCTCTAAAGAACAGATTATTGGTATATTTTCTCAGTACATGAGGTCATCTACAGAGGAATAAAAGTCTCATATTCTCTTCCTATATCTGAATTTAAGTCTCTTTTCTTTTGGCTAGGGATAATATGGCAAGTCTCAAACCAACGAATTACTCGTTAATGCAACGATTAAGAGCTGTAAATCTAAACGAACCCAAGATACAGCAAAAGCAAAAGCTAACAAGGACAAACAAGGAAGAAATCTGTTTGCAAAAAGAACAGCACTGACCCCATTCATATTCTATATAGTGAAATACTGTAGTAGTATGACTAATCATTCAGCAATGAAACTTCATGTTTTTTTCCTGCGAGATCTCTGTGATGTTATTCGTTGCATTGATGAGTAGGTCCCAGATGGCAGTGTACAGGTGAGAACCACCATTTACTATTCTCACCTTCTTGCAACAGTACATGAAGACCCTATTAATGTGGAAAGGCAAATCAGAGCATCTAGGATGCATTTCTAATTACACACTTATCTCAACAACCAAAATAGAATGGCGTCTCATTCATCTAACCAACCTCGTTTAATAAGATAAAACTTCATTGTTTGTTGTTGTTGTTGAAGATCGCGTTCTTTTCCCATAGCAGAGAATTGGTCACATTGATTACTGTGCTTGATGTTCGTCTTGGAATCCAAGTCATGGTTTTCTCTTTTGTTTGGTAGGTCGTCCGAGAGGTACAACACTCAAAAAACGGCGTCAAGGTAACAACGGAGGATGGGAGCAGCTATGAAGCTGATTATCTAATACTGTCAGTTAGCATTGGGGTCCTTCAAAGTGATCTGATTTCCTTTAAACCCTCCTTACCTGTAAGTATTTATCCATGCGCATGATGCTACTTCTTCTATTCTATAGTGTCGACAATTCCGATAGATAGTCCTTCTAACATTTTCTAATTAACACACACTATTCATTTTGTTAGCGAGCATTTTTCTAATACTTTATTTTGCGTCTAAACCTCTGCTTCAGACACTAAGAGATGCTATGAGACACCTTACACCTAAAGCTCTCGCTAAATTATTAGTTAGTGGTCATGTTTCTTACACGATGACATTTGGTCTTGTCTCTTTGTTTTGCTCATTTTTTGGAGCATTGGGATATAGTTTGTTTTTTTATCTCGAAATAAGATTTCATACATATGATCCTGCTCGAACGTTTTCCCCTACCCATAGCATTAGGGTTGTTAGGTGTGTAGCTATGAAACAGCTGCATCAATTTTAAAATGGATTCTCTCTGCCGACTTTATAGTAATGACAATAAATAAAGAGTAGCATATCAGCATGGGCAGTGATAATCGCCCCCCAACTCACACCACCCATGTGGGTTTTTTTTTTTTTTTTCAAATTGTTTTTTTATAAATATTTAAAATTATTTATATATATATATATATATCAAATATTAAAAATAAATATATATTTGAATTCTACATATCAATATCCACAAAATAAGATCAATATTGATTATATAAAAAATTCATTACATTATAAATAAATACATATTAATAATAGTTAAACACATATAAATGTTATCATATTCAATCATTTTTCCAAAATATTATCTATCACATGGATTGATGCTCATCACTTCATTTCACAGTTCAAGACGAACTGCATAACTATCGGTTCTCAGTGAAGATATAGGATAATGAGAATGTAAAAATAGTTCAATAAAGTGATTTTCGATATAGACAATAGCTATTTCACGATGTTTTTGGACTTCAATTGAAGTGGACCTCAATGACAAATGAGTAAAACAAGTCAAAATATTTGTGCATCGAATGTATGCAATATAACTTCGAAAATACGAGTAAAAATTATTGATAATTATCACATACGTATACATTATAATTATTATGGAACGAAAAAAATATTTTCTTGAAATATATTTTTTATATTCAATATTAATCTTGTTTTGTAGATATTAATATGTAGATTCAAATATATATTTATTTTTAATATTTGATATATATATATATATATATTAAAAATTATAAATGATTTTAAATATTA